>JFZS01000141.1:0-62254 GCA_000709145.1 Balansia obtecta B249
AGGTTTTTAAAGATAAAAATCTAAAAAAAAAAGAATAATATTATAGCTTAACTAGTAGCTTAATAGAATATTAGTTTAAAAAAAATTAATTAATTAATTATATTATTATTTACTACTTTATTAATAAGTAAAAGAAGTAATTACTACTTAATAAAAGTAAGTAATACTATTAATTACTACTATTACTAGTAAGTACTTAGCTATATAAGACCTTGTTACCTAAAACTATTTTCCTAGCTAGTCTTTAATAGAATTATTAGTTACAATTACAATTATAACTTAGCGTTACATTGCTTAGCCTGAACTGCCTTGTAGTTCTGCTTACATAAACCGACCTCGATCGTCACACAGGTACTGTGTTACTTCCTCAATGTAGGTCTGAGTGCCCAACCATGACGTCATAGGACAGGGGTGGGCTGCCACTGCTCGACGACAACCTGTTGATCAGGCAGCTTCGGCAATTCTACGCCTCGTAACTCAACACCGGCCCGTCGCAAATTCGGAATTTGCATCTTGTTTCCACGCCACTTCTGAGAAGTCATTTAAATACCAATTAGATCCAGAAAACGATGAAGCACGATGAGTAACAACCGGACTTGTTCTACCGATGGAGGAGACTTCATCGACCCTAGTAAAAAGAACAATGACATCCAGCTGCAGCTCGTGTTGTCATTAGTCCTGGGGATATCGGCTTTCCTTTCCTTTTGCGTACGTAATCCCATGACATGGCTGATATTGGGTCACTTGTAACCATCTGACCGCTGTAGATACTTCGTCCACGATGGCCGGCACTCTATTCGGCGCATAAGCTGCGCCTGCATCCGCACGTCGACCTTCCGAACTTGACAGATTCCTTCTTCGGATGGATACCACAACTTTACAGAATCAGCGAAAGGCAGATCCTGGCCGCATCCGGATTGGATGCTTTTGTTGTGAGCTCTTTTCTCTTTTCATCACCAGTGATACCAAGCTGCCTAAGATTGTGAGATTCTGACTCAACCTAGTTCTTGGCTTTTCTGAAAATGGCCATTCGCCTCTTCTCTATAATGGCATTCTTCGCGATTGTGGTCTTGGCGCCCATTAATGCCAAGTATCGCGACAATCCTTGGAGTTTACTGACTCCCAAACCCGAGCCGAACGGAACCACCCGAGCACTGTTCAATCTGCCACGGTCGATGCCTGAGAGTAGCTTTCACGTAAATAAGGATAGCGACGAGGATAAAAGTCGAGAGATGCCGTTTCTGTGGTCTTACGTCGTCTTTACTTATTTCTTTGTCGGCTTGACACTTTACTCTATCAACTGGGAGACGTTTCGGATTATAGACCTTCGACAAAAGTACTTGGGCACACAATCAACAATAACGGACCGCACTTTCCGCTTGACGGGTATACCGGCTAAACATAGATCCGAGCAAAAACTGAAGGATTTGATTGAAGGTCTTGATATTGGGCTCGTGGAGTCGGTCACTATCTGCAGAGACTGGAAGCATCTCGACGAATTGGTGGCTCAGCGGGATAAGCTTCTGCGGAAATTGGAAGCAACCTGGGCAGCCTTCCTGAAAACTAGGAACAAACCCACGAGTAAGCATAGTGACGCCACTCAGACGTATGGTTTAGGTGACGGGAACGGGGAGTTATCTGGGGCAACCGGCGACGAAGAAGCTGCCGAGAACGCTCGCCTTCTCGCGAGTGAGGAAGCTCAGCCACATATAGCCGAGGGCGAACGACCGCAAGTGAGAGTGCGATACGGGCCGTTACTATTGCGGAGCCACAAAGTTGATGCCATAGACTACTACGAAGAGAAGCTTCGTCGTATGGACGAGAAAGTGGCACAGGCGAGGAAAAGGGAGTACAAAGCAACAGATATGGCTCTCATCACGATGGACTCTGTCGCATCCTGTCAGATGGTCATCCAGGCACGGATAGACCCTCGACCTGGCCGACTTTTGACCAAAGTAACGCCTTCACCTTCTGACCTTGTATGGAAGAACACGTATGCTTTGCGGGGCATTCGTAGGTTGAAAGCCTGGTCGATTACACTTTTCATCACCTTCTTGACTCTGATTTGGATTTTCCCCACGGCTGCCCTTGCATCTTTCCTAAGTTTTTGCACGATAGATAAAGCTCTGCCCCAATTCGCAGACTGGCTCAATGAACATCCTCTACTGCGATCATTTTTTCAGAATACCCTGCCGACTCTTGTCGTATCCTTGCTTAACGTCTCGGTCCCTTATCTGTACGACTGGCTCTCGAATCATCAGGGCATGATCTCTCAGGGAGATGTCGAACTATCAGTCATCTCCAAGAACTTTTTTTTCACCTTCTTCAACACCTTCTTTGTGTTTGCAGTATCCAAGACCGGATTTGAGTTTTGGAGTGTCTTGAGGCGGTTCTTGAAAGACACCAGCCTGATTCCAAAACTAATTGCTCAGGACGTGGAGGACCTCGGCCGGTTCTACCTGTCGTTTATCATCTTGCAAGGGTTAGGCCTGATGCCATTCAAAATTCTTGAGATTGGGAGTGTTTTCCTGGCTCCAATCTACAGGTGGCAATCCACGACACCACGGGACTTTGCCGAGTTGAAGAAGCCACCAACCTTTCAATACGGCTTCTATCTCCCGACCGCGCTGCTGGTATTCAATCTTTGTCTGATATACAGCGTTTTGTTGGAAGGATGGTTGATTCTGATATTTGGAATCATCTATTTCGGACTTGGATACTTCACGTTCAAGTACATGCTGCTTTATGCAATGGACCAGCCTCAGCATGCGACCGGTGGCGCGTGGCGTATAATTTGCTACCGCATTGTCATTGGCTTACTCGTGTTTGAGACAGTCATGGTTGGACAAATTGCTTCGTCAAAAGCATTCGTGCAATCCGTAGCAGTCTTCCCCATCATCCCCTTCACAATCTGGTATAGCTATTACTTCAGTCGCCGATTTGAGCCGCTGACCAAGTACATTGCGTTGAGAGCTATAAAGAATGGTAGTTGCGGGAATGACGAAGGTTACTCGGAGGAGGCTATTGAAGAAGGGTCTGATGACGATTTACCACGGTTTCAGCAACAGATGCTGCGAAGGGGAAGTACCCTGGATGAGTACAAGGAAAGAGGGTTGACGTTTGTCAACCCAAGCCTCGTCACTCCGTGAGTGATTTGTGCACCACCACTTGTTTTGACGTATACTAATAGGATATCATCTAGTCTGCAACGACCATGGATATACCAAGAGCCGCCTGTTGCTGTTGACGAGGATGCAAGCACCGAAGGCCAGTCGTCCCAAGAACAGCCGGCGCTGATTCTGCCGAATGCCGATAGTTCATTAGGGATTGGCGACGATAACGTATGGATAGACAGCAGCCGCAGGAGTTGAGAGCATAGAGCAGATATTCCGTCCTTTCACACCTTTTTTCTTGCACCTAATAATGCGGAGAACGAGAATGATTACATGGCTAAAACTTGGATGGGCGTGGGCTAAGAGATGAGTAGTATATTTAGTAGGTTGGCATGGAACAGCTTCACTTTGCCCCTTCTCCAGTTCTTTCTTTTCTTTTGGTGTTTTGGATTTTCCACCCAATGCATGTATTTGCGCCTGCAAGGAGCGTCTGACGCATGCAAAATCAGGTGGCAGCAAGCGAACGGCGTGTAGTTCTTTGTTTCCTTCTCCCTCTACGAGCAGAAACTGCGATGGGACGCTCCTTCTGGCTTGATGACAAGATCACAAACCATATTGATCGATCACTGCCAAAACACGCAACTCCCTCATAACTCAAACGCAATCAACCACACACCTTAGCCTAGACCCTATGACACAAACACTCACTCCTTATATCCTGCTTTTCCTTCCATTAGCAAGTTGCTGATGGTCTTTCATCAAGACATCAACACGTCGTCGCAAATATTGGTTTCTCGTGGAGTAGCAGGCGCCTACTCCAAGGGCACGTCCCGAAGAGAGTCATTCTCCAGCATGGCGTCCTGGGACCAAGCCGCAGGGGGGAAGACGCCTTCCGATTGCGCGTGCGAAGCTCTGCGGGCTGGCGTCGCTTGTTCGCAAGATGTGGATGATGGACAGAGTCGCAGCGCGAAGATACGCGGAGCCACCAATTCTGAACAAAGCGGTATGCAACAGGCCCTCAAAGTCACGAATGTCGTTGATACATGCTTACATGTATGGCGTAGAGGCATCTACTTCCATGAAGCTTCCAATAGAGATCATACAATCTTTCTTCTCCCTGTTGCCGTTCGAAGATTTCAATGCAGCTCGTCATACGTGTCGCCTTTGGCTGATTGCGAGCTTGGAGCAGACGTTGTTAGAGAGGAAGCTGAGGCAAGCTGGATAGTGGAATAGCATGCTTCGCATTATGACTCCAGCGGCTGTGGGCGAAGCACCTGAAGTGTGCCGAGAACAGGTAATGAGCAAGTGGATTGCAAGAGAGTGTAACCTTGCCAACCCCAAGAAGAGTGCATTTGTTCAAGTGGGAGAAACAGACTTCCGCAGATTAGCTGGCCGTGTCGGTACTGATCTTCAAGTACACGGCGAAGTTCGTTTTACCGCCAGTCATTGCGGAAAGTATCTCATCGTGACTCGAGATCAGCTGGCGTATATTTACGAGCTGAACCACATATGTGACCCCGGGCGATCAAAGTGGTCCATACCGTTTCGAAAGAGACAGGGAATGCCATTAGGGTTCATGCGACCAGCCGCATTCATTGTTTGTCCCCGAAGAATCTTGTGTTCCAGTATGGACACCTCTTCTGGTAGATACTCGGTCGCCTTCCTAATGGAAGGTCGCGTTGGCATGGTATACGACATCGGAGTTGCGACAAACATTCATGATCCGCCAAGACGGGGAGAGGTTCCATATCCTTTCTCCGGGGCTCCGTCGTCATCGTCGCCTGTCTCAAGCTCAACAACGGATTCCGAATTCTGCATCTGCCATCAAAGATCTCCCCACGAACCTCCACTGACGGCAATGGGTAATCGGTCCGTGTATCGAAATGTTTGCAATGCTGAGGATCCACCGAGATCTGTTGCAATTTGTCCACAGCGAAACTGCGTGGCCTTTGGATGTTCGGCTGGTATTGAGCTACACTAGGTGGATGCTTTGACGGGTCAAGATCTCAGTCGATGGTTTCCGCTTACTACTTCAAGCGACGTCTTGTACTTTCTACCGGTAGATTCCCACTCTGACCCATCGAAAAAACTCAGATTGATCAGTTCAGCCGCCGGAGTGTTGAACTCCCTGGGGGAAGTCACAGAGTCACCTGGCAACCTCTCAATGACAATTATCGCACCCATCAGAAGTACGATTGCTTCCTTGTCGATGACGAGAAGAGAGTTCGAGGTAACACTGGGAGAGCCAGGTGTGGGAAGCCATCCTACGAGACCCATTTTGTCCCGAACAAGAGCTTTCAGAAACGGACAAATACTTGATTATGGTGGCATCAGGTCAGTATCGGCAAAGAGTGCAGAGCATTATCGGGCAGTTCCATTGAGCGATGGCCATCATATCCTGTTCACCGATCCTCAGACTGGTTACCTGTGTCTCGGAATGGATGCCCCTATGGGATCAATCACACGACTGGTTCGAAAGTTCTTGTTTCGGCCGCCGCCTATGGCGCTCTCAATGATACCAATTCTCTACGTGGCAGGATCAGACACGAGACATGGAGTGCGCATCGTAGCGACGTTTGCAGTGACCGGGTTAACGAATGGTGGAGGTCGCAACAGGCAACTCCTTGCGTTCTTTTCGATCCCACCAGATTTGCTCTGCAGGCCTCCAGAGAGAAGCGCGCCGCATCAGCCGAATACAGATCAGTTGGGCCGGGAGACGGCCAGAAGGGAAAACACTTTGGGACTTTGGCCAGCAGACGACATGTACCAAGCAGCTAACGAGCCTACCCTTAGTCCTAAGACCAAGTCATCATTTCCTCTTGAAATCTGCGGGCGACCAATCGCGGTGTGGGAAAACCTGTCTGGAATCACCCTGGAATCATCGCCAGAGATGATTGTTTAGGCGTTCAGTTCATCTGGATGGGCGAAAGCATGGGCTGTAGACTGCGGCAAAGCGGAACCACTGACCAGAACAGCCGTTCTGAATAACGGAGGCATATGCCTGATTGATCAGGACGGAGACAATGTCATGACGGACGATGAGACGTCTGGTAGTCCAGATGGATGCAGCAGTTTGTATTCACTGGAGGACGTCAACCCGTTCGATGGAACTGTGGGCAACAACTTCGTCGAGCGCAGATGTCGAATTGACCGGGCAGGCCGGTGCTCTCGGGCTCGGGACAGGGACAGGAACAGAATGAGCGTAAGTGCGTCTGCGAGGCTGATTGAAGAAATGGACGGAATTGTAAGGCTCGACTTGCAATTATGATGGAGGATAAGGAGAAACGGTGGCATGCTATTTAGAAACAGGGGCTTTATAATGCATATTACTAATGGCCACGAGAAACAATGATAGAGATAGGCTCTAGACTTCAATTCTTATGCGAGCAGGCCAATCATGGCGCGACTAATGTATAACTTGAAACCTTTGACGCAGCTGGTTGTGAATCCAAACTTGAAAGGACTAGCAATCAATCGCGGCAGCACACCAAGGTCGCCGTATCGGACATGACATTGCTACTCCTCCTCAATCACTTACATGTCAATGTGTTTAGTCTTGACTGGAGCACCAAGGGCGATGAACAGGAGGAGATAAAAAAGGAGGAAGATCCGTGAAACGAAAACAGCAGCCATCATACTTGTGAGGAAGACGATGACGTGAAGAGTCATTGCTGGCAAAAGTGAAGATGTTTCTTCCGGGTGCGAGAAAACATGCAGTGGATTCATGTGCTGCATAAAGAGCGAGTTGAGATGGACATGGGAGATTTGGAAGCCAGTCTCCAGGCAAGAGGAGACAAATGACATGTATTCGTTGATCCAAAGCACAACATTACCCCTGGAGCCGTTTGGCTAAACATTCCGAACTGGGAGTGAGCCCCTTCGTTTCAGCACCAAGCCCTTGGCCAACATGTTCTTGCACGTTCCATCCTTGGCAAGCTCGTGGGCGTTTCGAAAGGTGCAGTCGGCAATCTCTGACAAAGCCTCGTGGGTGAAAAAGGCTTGGTGACCACAGACCAATACATTATGAAAAGTCGTAAGGCGCATCAAGACATCGTCATGGATGATTTCGCCCGAGTGATCGTCGTAGAAGAGGGAGCCTTCGCCCTCGTACACGTCCAGTGCTAGGCCGCCCAGGTGTCGACTCTTTAGCGCCTTGATGACGGCCTTTGTGTCGATGAGGCCGCCTCTGGACGTGTTGACGAGCATGACGCCAGGTTTCATCTTGCCTATCGTCTCGTCGTTGATGATGTGGCGCGTGGAGTCCATGAGAGGACAGTGAAGACTGATAATGTCACATTGCGGTAGAAGCTCGTCGAGACTCTTGTACTCCCCGATTTCTTGGAACGCCGGCGAGGGAAATGGGTCGGACGCAATGACGCGGCAGCCGAAGCCCTTCATGATCCGACCGGTAGCCACGCCGATCTTGCCTGTGCCCACGATGCCGACCGTCTTGCCATGAAGCGTCCGCCCGAGGAGTCCGTCGAGAGCAAAGTTGCCCTCCCGGACGCGGTTGTAGGCCCGGTGCGTGTTTCGATTCAGAGTCTGTATCAAGGCCACTGCGAACTCGGCAACGGCCTCTGGCGAGTAGGAGGGCACGTTGGCAACGGCAATGCCATGCTCCTCGGCTGCCTCGAGGTCGACATTGTTGTATCCGGCGCATCGCAAAAGAATGGCCCTCACGCCCTCGCCGGCCAGCTTCTCGATGACGGCGCTCCCCAGCGAGTCGTTGACAAACACGCATACCGAGTCCGCGCCACGTGCTAGGGACGCCGTGTCCTGTGTCAGTGAGACTTGGTGGAATACCACGTCAATGTCACTGTGGCCCCTTGCGGCCTGCGCGGCCTCGAAGAACCTCTTGTCGTACGGTTTCGTGCCGAACACGGCGAGCCTCATGGTGCTGCAGTCTATCCAGCGTGCCGCGAGCCGGAGTTGGTCCAACGTTTTGATCGTTTTCGAGAACACACCGTTTCGGTTGTGAACAGTCAAGCTGACAAGGTGAGGGGGGAGGGGGGGGGAGGAGGGAAGGAGGGGTTTTTCTTGTCCGGAATCCTGTGCGGGGGCATGGACATCAGACAATATACGGACTATTGATGACACGAACCCGTTTGTTCATTTCAACTGCAGTCGCGGCCGGGGTGCAGCCAGCCGTCTGGTATCTCCTGCCGCTCCTTCCTCATGGCACAGAGAGAGTCTTGTGTGTGTGTGTGTGTGTGTGTGCGTGCGTGCGTGTGTGTTTGTGTGATTTCCACCTCATCTTTCCCACAAAAGTTTTTTCAGGCTACATCTCCAAACTTCAAACGTTCGGGACAAAGGAAGGATTTCCCAAATTAACTTTTGCGGGCTTTGCCAAAACTCCTCATAACGATTTCTCGTGTAAACATGGCTCTTGGTGAATCCGTGGTCGAGGCCCCGCCAAGCCCTTCTCGTCTCAAGCTCTCCCATGTCGATGAAATTCTAGTAGGTCGGCCCGAGCAACGATGGCAGTAAGATAGCCAAGCTTGCTTCCTGTTGCTCTCGGCGTCGTCACTCTGTCTGCCTGAAAGTTTCCAAGCTGTACACTGACAGCTTACTAGCGAAATCTCGCCAAACAGCAGGATGCCATGCGAACACACTCGTTCCAGATTGTGCGTCTACAAAACCAGATACAGGAACTGCGAAACGCAAGGTCCCAGGATGAAGGGAAGATGGAAGTAATTCTGTCAGAGCTGAGCCGGTCTCGCAAGGAAATCGCTTATCTCAAAGGCCGCCTAGCATGCATCACCGTCGAGTTCTACGTATCCCAAGCCAGACCTTCTGAGATGAATAAACAAGAGCGCTTTGTCGACGAGTTCAGAAAAACCAAGAAACAACAGACCTTGATAGATGTTTACCCAGATAACCACGATAAATCTCCTTCCAAGAATAATGCGAACCATCCTGCCAACCATCCTGTCAGCGACACCATCGATGCAATCCAAGCGGCAGAATTGGTGGCTGATCAGCTTTTGATAGAGCAGCGGCCTGGACTTGTCAAAGGATTGGTATGTCGATATATACCCCGAGTCACCTGTCAGGAATCAGCTGACATCTATCGAAGGAGGCTTTTTATAAGGCACACCATCCTGCATGGATTCAGATGCAGCCCGGTGCAAATCAGGCTGAGCAAGCACGTTGGCCGAGCACCAGAAACGCAAACAATGATCCTCATAGGGAAAGCCAAGTCCAAAGAAATACAGAATACGTACGAAGGAGCCTTTTTCAGTCAGGACTGTGTCCACGCGAAAGTGACCAGTGGTAAAGTGTGATGGGCTGTTGAGTTGGTGCCGTGCGTCATTTTTTGGACCAAGGGGCCCGGGATCACGCTACAGGTATTCAAAAGCAGTTGCTTTAAGCTTAAAAGTCTGGTGCGACCTACTTTACAGAGTAGTAGCCATGACACAGTCTGCCGCAAAAGCGTCGAGTTTACCTAGCGTAATTACCCCTGATAGTGTAATCCTTTTTCGGGCCGTTGACGGTGTATTGTATGTTCCAGTTCCTCAAGTTCACCGCTTCAAATATGAAATTGTACCAAACATCGTAGTAGTCATCGACGCATAAATGCCCAGCTTTCGCGCTCCACCCACCCTTGCGGCTTTCATCAGGCTGCACAAACTCAATGTCGTGGAATAGATAATCTGCTTGCTTAGGATGGTCTGGCTTGACAAACCAAACACTTATTTTGTCTGTTTGCTCATCGTACCTCCACACATATCGCCTCGTCGCTTTGAAGCCGAACCCTAGGCTAGTTCTAAATTCCCCGACTTCGATGTACAAGTATTCCAGTCCAGTTTCATCATTTCCGGGGCCAGGAAGCTCTAATCCTTGCCTGGCGCACTGCATGCCATCCGCGGTCTTTTCTCGCAGGAGAAACTGGGCAGTACCGCTGTAATGGCCGCTGGGATGAGTAGGAAGACGACTGCGCAAGTCTCGCTCGAGCTTCCACGTGCCGAGCAGGCTTCGAAAAACGGCGCGGGACACGAACCGGGGGGTGGTAAGCCCATCGATGGTAACCTGGACGGCATCCTGGCGGAGGCTGTGCGCATCTTCCACGGCAGCCGGGTCGTCTGACGGATGGGGATAGCGCGATGGTGTGAGCATATCCAGGGGTAGTTTGTTGTGGGACAGGAGGGGAACGCCGGTGAGCGAGGGGTCAACTCTGGGTATGGAGAGCGCCTCCGAGAACTCTTGCATGAGGAAAGCGTAGTCTCCCATCGGGAATTGCGATAGCCTAGGATCGTCTCGTAGCCTGAGCGTCCTCTGGATGGACGTGTCGTTTTGGAGTTTCTGCTGCAGAGCATCGGGGGGGGTGCTGCTCGACCAGTACTGTGCTAGGAACCGAGCTTGCATCTGCATGACGCCCCAGTACGGCGACCTGTAGAAGCCGACGAACCCTAGACCTGGGACATCGGGGTGGTGTGTGCCGTGGAATGCTAGCGCAAGAGGCTGTTCTGGGTGCGCTGGCGAGTGGTTGAGCAGTTGCAAGACATCCCCTGGTAAGTAGCTGATGGAGGGCGACGGGTCGAAGCCGGTGGCAAGAACCACAGCGACCACATCTCGTATCTCGCTCCCGTCAGCGAGCTTCGCCGTGGTCCCCTCCAACGAGTCGAATTTGCCGGTGGACAGGGAGACGAGCCTGGATCGCACAAAGTCGCAGTACCAGTCGCTCACTGCTATATAAGGAGGACTGGCCTTGGTCTCGTCAGTGACGTGCAGCTGAGA
Organism: Balansia obtecta B249; assembly: GCA_000709145.1. Lineage (NCBI taxonomy): Eukaryota > Fungi > Ascomycota > Sordariomycetes > Hypocreales > Clavicipitaceae > Balansia > Balansia obtecta. Next base: position 10,851 of record JFZS01000141.1, read on the forward strand.
CGAGAAGACGGACTGATCTGTCCCCAGGGCAGCTTGAAAGACGCCGTGAACGGTCTGCGCCGTCTTCTCGTCGATGTGGCCTTGGGTGTTGGCCAAGGGCAGGGACCTGTTGCTGCGGTTGTAGGAGGAGAAGTCGAGGGGCGTGAACGGCGCCGCCGCAGCTTGGGGCTGTTGTTCGGTTTCCACATACTCGTTAGCAATGTGCGTAGCTCGGCTGCTATTCACGTGAGGCTTTCTCTTCTCTCTCTCTCTCTCTCTCTCTCTTTTTTTTTTTTTTTTCTTTTCTTCTTCTAAGCTCTTACCTCGGCGGTTGTGTATAGTGGGAATACCCAGATTGGGCGCTGGATCAGATGGTGTATAGTGCATTGGTCCATGTCAGCAATCGAGCATGGTTCGGGGGAGTGAATTGCCGAGGACAAGTGCGTGGCAATGGTGCCGGCGACTTCCACGCCAGACATCTGGCCGCCCACAATGAGGATCCGGCCCTTGGCAGAGGATCTGTTGCCGAGCAGGGACTCCAAGTCACTGTATCGGCTGCTGTGGATAACAGGGACCTCTCCTGGGGGAGAAGACGAGATACCGCGTGGAACGGCAGGTTGTCCAAAGTATCCGGATGCGACGACGACGTACTCAAACCGCCGCGTCTCCAGCTTGCCCCCCGACTCAAAACGGACATGCCACACAGGGTCCGCTCCCCTCAGGAGCTCCGCGTTGACGACTTTCGTCCCCAAGTGCAGCCTGAAGTGTCGCTGCGCGCTCAGGTACCGCTCCTTGTATGCCTCCAGATACCGACCAACCTGCCACGCACGCGGCAACTGCGGCGCGCCATCCTGCCAGGCAAGATCGCTAAAGTGCATCGTGTGCCTGCTCTGGTTAGCCACCATGAGAGGATGAACCGGGCGACCGGTATCCGACCGCGAAGCCGGCCACAGGCCCCCTATCCCATCGCGGCCGTCAAAGACGCTGACCTCGAACGCGCCGGGCGGGGCGTTGTGAAGGAAGGTCTTGGCTGCTACCAGACCTGACGGGCCGGCTCCTGTGCGGTAAAATGAGGGGGTGTTTTTGGTCAGAAACGGCTGTAGGGGAGTCAAGATGTTACTGTGTCAAGGGTTAGGGGGGGGGGGGGGCGCGGTTTTGGTTTACTGACCGATTATGCAGACTGACTTGGGCATGATGATGACAGACCAGCTTTGGCGGAGGACGGCTTGGTTTTCTTGTGTGGTTAACCGGTGGGAGGCAAGTTGAGTTCATATATTCATGTAGGGAACATTGCGTTTATGGGCATGGATATCCTCATCTCTTGGTGGCAGCCGCGAGAAGCTTTGACTCTGCTCTCAATGAGTCTGTGATGTCAAATGTGCGATGAGGCTTATAAGAAGTCGTATGATGATGTGGGGGTGTATGTACCTTGTTACAACCTCCCATGTCTGGGACTTACGTAAGCCCCAGGTAGTACAACAACCACAACCCATGAATCCATCACAATGCCATCACGACGAAACTGCAAAGTCTAAACGCAACATTCGGCTGACTACTGAATAAATTGGCTGGCGGTTCGTCACACGTGTCCGCACATGCAACAACCACGTGTGCGCGCTCTCATCCTGAACTGACACAGATAACTCGTGTGCACCAACAAGGCATTCGCATCCTGCAATACAGTTGTGTGCAACACATCCACATTCTTCTACGACTCTCAGAGATCTTCGCCGTCCGCTTCCCACGCAGAGCGGTCTAGTGGGTCTAGCAAAGGTCCGACCTGCTGGTATCGATCTTGGGTTCCCAGCCGCCATTCTCACGTGCCACTCTTCCCACATTCCGTTGGGAATAAGGAAGCCATAGCATGTATAGTGGACGATGGCCGCAGATACATCGCTCTTCGAATCGGAAGCAGTTCATTGTGGGAAGTTCTTTATGCGCTCTTCGATCCCAGCCCAGGTAGCTGACGGCAGGGTCCCTGTCAACCAGTAGTTGCCGCCCTGGTCTTTGCCTACTACGGCAATCGCATTCCGGATATAAAAGCTCTCTCGCGTCGACTGCGCATGGTGGAAAACTAGAGCGCCCGGCCGTCGTTGGCTCTTTCCTTCGCGCTCTTCATCGCCGGAAGGTATAACGGCGGCGCTGAAATCAATAACGTTGAAGTAGTCGCCCCGGGTCCAGTTTGTACACGGCATCATCAGAGAGTTAGGCGAGCCGCATAGCAATACCGAGTCGTGGCCTGGCTTGTGCTCGCGCCGTTGCTTGTGGTACAGCGTTAGCAACTGGCCCTCTGTCAATTGCTCCATGAGATGACGACGGTTTGTCAGCGCTATCGCGCCAAGAGGTCCCCTGGCAGCCTCGGAAGAAAGGAGTGTAAAGCATGGCGCCAGCAAATTTTGGACATAGACACCCGGGGCATTGCGCAGAGACGGGAATCGAAAACGCGCGTTGGCGGCGTGAAGCATGGTGATGGGCCGTGGCCGTGGCAGGGACAAAGCGACTAGGCGAACCATCCAAGATGTAAGCACGTCGCCCTCGCTGACGAAGGAACTCTTCCCGGTCTCGTCTGCATCGTGCATAATCAGGTCCCTTTGCGCTTCGTGTTGCAAGGTGGCTACCGCGCTCTTGGGCAAGTAGATGGTGCGCGCCTCCATGGTCCAACTGCACAACAAGTCCCAGGCAAACCGGAGGACGAATATGACCATGGCCCACCCCGTCAGCTTCTTATTCTCCAATATGTAATCCTCTTCCTCTCTCTTTTCCTTTGCGGACTCGTCTAGGATTGAGCAAATCACGTCCTCGCGCGCACCGAGCATGGTAGGCACTTCCGACTCACGACCAGCCAGCACCAGGGACCAGCTGTGCAGGAGGGCTTTCTGGCCCATGGCATCCATGAGTGTGTGCGGCCATGCTAGGCTCACGAGCGTCGCATCCTTGAATGACGTGATCAAGAGCGATAGCTGCGGTGTGTCCCCGCGTGTCAAGTCTTCTAGCGTTGCTGGCAAGCCCTCTCTGGTAGCGAAAGCTCGGAAGTGCTGTGGTCCTGGCTGTATAGAAGGACGCTCGGTGGCTCTGGGGAGGGACTTGGCCAGTGGGTGTTCATTAATACCCGAGGCGATGGTTTGGTGTATGTAGGAGACGGCGGGACGTTCTGGCGTGAACTTCCGCGGAGCGTGGATCTCCAGTCCTCCATTCTTCTAATCACCGGCCTCGTGAGCTGCGTTCAATGGCGCACATGATACAAAAGGGTAGGATGTCTCGTCGAATTACCAACCTTTAGCCTTAGTCGGCCACCGAGCTTTCTCCAATCTCCAATCTCTAGCAGCCTGGTGAGTGAGTCGTGCAGCTTATCGGCGTCTAGGACATCGTTAAAGCGAAATGTCCATGTGACGATAATATCCCGAAGGGTCTTGGTGTCATCCAACATGTGCACAGGATAAATGTCATCGCCGTCAGCTGTTGATGACGATGCTTTTGCCGGAGACGTTCCGAGTAGTCGCCGAAAAGTCATGACTTCTCCCCCCCCCCTTTTTTTTCTTTTTTCTTTTTCTTTTCTTTTCTTTTATTTTTTATTTATTTTTTTCAATTTGCTGCTGACTCTCTGTCTGAGTTTGCTGACAAGTCCTTGTGGATGTGGTGGTGAGAGTGACTCGGATGTCCGGTGCCATGAAAAGGCGCCTCTTCAGGCAACCTCTTATGTGAATCTGGCACGCCACGTCTGATCATGTGATGGCTCTTTTCGCTTTAAGCCCCTATGATTTTTTCATTTTTTCATTTTTTTTTTTGCACTAAATCCGTCGTTGTCCTTTCTCAAATCCGCGTAATCGTATTATTGCCTCCATCTTTGTCTACGCCAAAGACAAGCTAGCTTCCGTGCCGACCCACTTTGTCGATGGCTCAGTGCTCAGTGGGGTGGGAGCCGTGCAATGTAATGTAGCTCCTTGTACGGAGTTGCTCGAGTTGTTGTCGGGACCTTATATGCTGCCATTTCCAGCGATGCTTTTACAGAGACGGCAATCCTCGACAGACACGAAAGTGGAGTCTCATGCGCAGCAAAGAGATGTGCGTGTATTTTGACAGTTCTGCCGCTGGAGCCGAAGCTTGGCGGCTGATGCGATCGATATATGCACAGGCCGAAGCATCTTGGCACGCAAGCTTAACCTTGACGGCGGCGCAGCGTACAAAGAAAAGGTCTCTCTATATTAGAATTGATGAGCGTTTTGACTGAAAACCATCCAAGGTCAGCAGCGGCTCTTCTCCGTGGCACAGCTTCCATGCTGAGCTTACTGGCACAACTGCTGACATCTTCAGCTGGTACGGCTGTGCTGTGAGATGTACCAGATCAATCGTATTGCCTAGGCAAGTAGAATCACGACGTTGGCGTCGGGCGTTGTCGCATAATTCCGTATCGTAACTCGCGTATTTCATCACGTCGTATGGTATGCGGCCAACGGCTCGGCAGTATCCCGACGCTTCCGTGCGATACCTCCACACGCGCACTTTTTTTAGTTTTGAAACGTGGCGACGGTGGGCCAACCAGCACATTTCAATCCCGATAGTTTCGCGTCATGTTGGACCCAGGTTTGTCTCTAGCGAGTCGTCTCCTTGGTCAGGTTTTGATTTTTCCGAACACCGGAATCACCAATAAAGACGACTGAAATATCGCACTGCTAAGCGAGAGCGAGAGCAAGCCTGAATGAATGAATGAATGCACTGAAAAGAGAACTGTTTGGTCCCGAAAGGGGCAAGTCCGCATTAGCTTTGTGCGAAAGGAAGAGGAGTAGAGTCGTATTTTGGTACGTACGTCGAAACTCGCCTTGATTGCGGCGACACCCAGCCGCGCAGAAAGGATTCACCGCAACTTCAGCCTACCGCAATCTGACGACGGGGGTGTTTCTCCTCCAAATTACCACGGCTTCCGCCTTGCATGGCTAGTTGTGTCAAGTACTCCGTACGAAGGCAAACGATTGCTTGTCGCGCGGGAAAATTCCCTCTCTGCCCTTCTCTCCGCAGAGTAGAGTAGTATTACAAGTGAATGGGGTGGGGTGCCCCCACCGACCACCCGATCCAGGACTGGTTAGTCTCCTGCCAACTTCCCCACAGGTTTCTGGCGCGGCAGTATAATTTATTAGTGGTAATTAGTTGACCCACTTTCGGCAGAAAAAAAACTAAAGAAATAAAGAAAGAAAGCTTGTGTGGAGCCTTGCCATTAAGATACTTTACTGAAAACGCGCGTGTTTGGGTTGTGTCAGGTTGCCCTAGTTTGACTACCTATGTGCCTGCCTAGGCAGTCAATGACGTACTTCTAAACAACTTTGTTGGGAAAGCCCAAGGCAGCAAGCAGGGAGGGCCCATACTTATGTAAGCACTAGTGCACTCCCAGTCCCGCCGACGTGCACTGATTGGGATCGCTTAGAATCCCGGAATTCCGGAACGGGAATCCCTCCGCTACTTGGAAGTTGCTCTTGTCATCCTAGGCGTGATATAAAATATCTTGGACCAGCGATTCTAACCATGAAACGCCATTTCCCATGCCTTTCAGTCACGTCGACGAACTGCGCAGTCATCATCTAATCAGCGCAGCCATCACCTCCTCGATACAACAACGGCCAACAAGACACTCCCAAGCTTCTACCTCCCACTGCTAGAACCACGACGCACCGGGTGGGCAATCACAATGGCCTCATCGCATCATGTTCTCCTGATCGGGGGCCACGGCAAGATCGCCCAGCTTCTCACCCCGCTGCTGCTGAAGCGCTCTTGGACCGTAACCAGCATGATTCGCACCCAGGAGCAGGCGCCTACAATCGAGAAGCTCGGCAGGGACCTGCCCGGCAAGCTGAACATCTTGGTGAGCAGCGTGGCCGAAGTTTCGACCCGGGAGCGGGCCGCGACAATACTCAAGGACGTCAAGCCTGATTACGTTGCTTGGAGCGCCGGCAAGTACCATCTCAGCGCTGACATGAGAGACCGCGTGGAGCGCTCCCAAAGAACTAACACACAATTTCTAGGCGCTGGAGGCAAAGGTGGCCCTGATAATGTACGTTCTTGCTTCTCATTCGCGACGAGCCTCAATGACATATTTGTCGCTGATAGCATGACCAGACCTACAAGGTAGACCGAGATGCCGCCATCAATTTCATCCGCGCAGCATCTGAAATCCCTTCCATCACGCGCTTCCTCCTCGTTTCCTACGGCGGTTCCCGTCGCTCCGGTGCGCCTTGGTGGCCGGCTGATGAATGGAATGAGTACAACAACTTGGTCAACCACGGTATTCTTTCAATCTACTATCAGGCCAAAATCGATGCCGACGAAGTCCTCTATGAGACTTCCAAGAAGAGCTCCACTCTCGTGGGAATCAACCTTCGTCCCGCCACGCTGACCCAAGAGCCTGCTGGCAAGGTCGAGCTGGGCAAGACAAAGCACGTTACAGGGATGGTCAGCCGAGCGACAGTTGCTGCTGCTGCTGATGCACTGTTGGCAGCCGAGGGTGTCAAGAACTCATGGATCGATTTGCAGGATGGCGATGAGGACTTGGGTGCTGCGGTGGAGCGAGTTATCAGAGATGGTGTGGATGCCGCTGAGGGTGAGGATATTTTTTCCCCGACATTTGTTGAAGTAACAAATTAGGGCGAACTCCCGAAAATGCAATTTGATACGGCGTGGAAAATTCGCTATAGGCCAGAATATTCCCCAGTTTCGGTTCTTGACTCACAGCAAGCATGTTATGGGGGATTGAACAGGCTGAAATGATCGAAAAAGAAAGAAAAAAGAAGCAGAACTAGACTGGTGCCTCACGCCTTGTCTCGTCAAAGTGGCCACGTTCAAGATCGTGCAATTGGATTACGCCAGGCTCACATACACTTATGCCCCTGCACTTATCCTCTTGACCTGGAATGGCATCGGAGTCACTGCCCGTGTAGGCTGATGACATGCCAAGCGTGCTGTCCAAGCGCCTCGCCCCTCGTAAGTGTTGACCACGATCAGGTGCCAACTTGTCTTTGAGCATTTTAGCCTCAGAGCGTACAGCACTCCAGCTCGTCGTAAAGAAAATGATGGCATTCCAAACCCCTTGGAGGGGGAGAACGCAGCCACTTGCAATGCTGAGCGAATAGCTCACTTGGCCCGAGTTCGCAAGGCTGTAAAGCCTGTTGACGGAACTGGGTATCCAGGTAATCAGGACCGAGAGCCCAAAAATGAAGCTTTTACGAAGATAGGCCATCTTTACTGGGTCAAGCTTTCTTAGTTTCGTGGATGCTGTCGAGGTCAGCGTACCGAATCGTTCCAACACGGTCGCGTTATTTGTTGGCTCATTAGGATATGGGCCGTCTGACGAGCATATAGTCTTTATGGGTCTAGGGGGAACAGCGAGCATCTCATTGTCAGAGTCATTGCGAGACCCATCCCAGAGCCGGCCGCCCGTCCGCGATGGCGCTCGATGGACAGCAGTCGGGGATAAAATGGTTTCTTCCGAATCAAAACCTGAAGATACACGGCTGATGTGGATATGAGCGGTGGTCTCTCCAAAGAAGACATTTCGTCGTACAAAAATCTATGTCAACACTTGTTAGCCAGCTGCCACCATCAGTGGTTACGGCCGAGACGCCATTCTACCTCTTCTCCAGAGCTTCTACTGCTCCTTTCTGGTGTTGATATTTTCGCGTGAGCTTCTTTTTGTCGGAAAGGCGAAAAGTCACGAAGTCGGTTTCTGCCTCGAAAGAGCTTGATTCCCACGGCAATGTAAATTATGATGGAAAGGATGATGCAAATCCAGATGGGGATGTAGTATGCGTAAAGGCGGACAACACTCCAACTTGGGCTAATCCAGCACCAAAGCTTCACGCCACGACGTTAGCAACCAGCTCTCTAATGACTGCGCAAACATCAGAGAGAGATGAGCGAGGGACGAACGAGAGAACGGGCTAATTTCACTTACAGCCGCATTTCCAATAGCCGGCCCTTTTGGATCGCCTCGAAGCAGGACAAGCACAACGGCTGGTATCAAGGGACCTCCAAAACAAATGATGCAGTACACCCACGCATATTTCTTGATGACTGAAGTGTCGGCCTGGTTAAAAATGACGAGAAAAACGTTGACAGCCATGGCGCAAGACCACCATGGATCAGCTTGCATGAACCTGCGACACCGGTGTGGTCTTGTCAGTCTTCCGCTTCGACTACGCCTGCATCTACCACGCAGAATTAGTCGCTCACCATTCAAAGATGAATCCTTGCGCCTGGCAAAGAGGGGACTTCACTCCCATCCTCAACCCATCATATCCCATCATCGAAGCAACACTTGCACCAGCGTTCGCCACCGATGCAAAAACGAGGAAGAGGTTTGGCATTGTCCTCAGTTGCTTGAACGAAATGTACGACACAACGGTGAGACTGATGGCAACCATGGAGAGACCCGCCCCTGTCCGTTCGATCGTGATGAGGGTGTTGATATGCTCGGTGCTGAGCTTCGACCCGTCGTCGCTGCTCTCCATGGCGGGTTACTATGCGGTGTGTTTCGAAGCGAGTACGATTAAATGAGCGTATGCTTGAATGCATCAGAATTGAAAAAACTACAAGAAATTAAAATAGAGGGAGGGATGTTCTTTGCATTAAATCATCAGACACTTGGACAGATTCACGATATCCTGGTTGCCTGTGGGGTGCTGGCAGCTGCCAGTTTGGCCGCCACCTGGTGAACAGCTGTCCATAGCTTGGTCCGGGCCGTACCCATCTCGGCTTTAGAATCTTGTCATACTAGAATTATGATGTGAAACTTTCAAAATGCGCCCGCTGACGCGCGCACTGGTCACTGCCGGCCTGGGCAAGCTTCTATACGATACCATCACGTAGACTGCGGCAAAACCGGTTGGATTCACTGCTACTTGTCGTGTTGCGTGTGCCATCGAAAGCTTCAGGGTTTTGTAAAGTGACAAGTTGAATAGTTGCTGCCTGACTCGCTCCGTCTAGACACCGTCTTTTCCTCCGTCTACCTTTTCTTTGCAACTACTTGCGTGATTTCCGTCGGTATTGTGGAGCTAACGGGTGAGACTCATACTCGGAGAGGTTGAATTCAAGGGCTGATGAAGCCATGGTGGGAATATCAAGTCAACAAGTGATACATGTCGGTTCTGACGCTGAGGCGCCGATTCGGTACATCCGCCGTGTCTGGCCACGACATGGACAGAACTTCTTGCCATTGTAACAATATCCGCCAAAATAAAATGTACTATTTATCAACATTATCAACAATAAATGTACGCACGACTCGGATCGGAAAGCACATCGGACATGGAGATGGCTGCAATTAAGTGGCGCAGGTTTTCCTGATTCAGCTAGTGCCTGCGCTTTATTCGGAACCCGCACCGCGGCGCAAAATTTGCCTGCTCCTTCTCTTATCAATCAAGTTTACGACTCAAAATAGTCCGTACGACTCGCCGTAATTCCAACGTTCGAACCTCGGTCACCAACACCATTCAGCATCAATGCCCGACAAAGCCCAAGCTCTAACCCCTCTAAACCGCGTCCTCAGCCCCCCTCTCAACCTCCATCCTCCCAACACACCACCAGCACTCTACTCATCAGCCTTCCAACACTTCACCTCTATTCCCTGGTGCGCCAACCTCCTCCTCTCCGAATCCTCCCCCCACGGCATCGGTCCCGCCATCGCCTTCATCCCGCAATGCTTCAACCCCATCTCCCGCGAACATGACCAGTTCGTCGGCGCAACGCTGGCTCACCACTCCCGCGGCCTGAAACACATGCTCTCGTTCTTCCGGCCACTGGATGCGGCGCATTTGCGGGATCCCCAACGACCAATCCAGAGAGTCGACACTCTGTTTGCCCTTGGAGATGGTTTAAACGGGTACCGTAACATTATCCATGGGGGGATGACCATGACGATGGTGGACGAGGCTATGGGGACGGTCAACGAGATCAATACGGCCTTGGGCAAGGATGGGCTCGTGCACGAGCTGAGCAGCTTGACGGCGGGCCTGGAAATTAAGTTCTTGCGGCCGGTGCCGGTGCCGGGCGTGGTCTGCGTTACGGCGTGGACGGATAGGATAGAGGGGCGGAAGACGTACATGAGGTGTGAGGTTAGGGATGGGGAGGGTGAGGTTCTGGCGAAGGCCTCTAGTACTTGGGTTGCTTTAAAGTCGAACTTGTAAGTGAAAGGTGAGCCATAGCTGGGGGATATGAGATAGAGGACGGTAAATACGTCAAACCGCGAAGTGGCGACGAAGCTGCCTTCCATTCGAGCAATGCATTTCAGAGGGAGGGGAAAAAAAAATTACTGAGAATAAAAGTTGAGGAGTTGAATTACATGCGATGATGTCCAATAATGTGCGTGCGACGAAACCAGAATAATGTCCAAGTGCGCTTGTCGTCCTGACAAACTTGCATTTATGAGAATGCAATGTCTCTCTCCCTTTACACAAACAAGACCACACCAAGTAGATGCATTTTGATGGTGAGCCCCCAGATCAATTTACCGCGGCTGACGACTCCCCCTTCTTGCCAGGAAGAGCCTCCTTAATCGCAGTCTTGATCTGAGATGGATCCTCGATTGCAGCTAGTGCGGCTTCGCGCTTGCTCTTCTTCCCAGACTCCCATGTTGCGTCTCGTTCTTCCAGCTCGCTCTCCGCCGAGCTGACGCTGCTCAAGCTCCTGTTCATCACAAGATTGATCATGCGGCCTTCGTTCTTCTTGGTTTCAAGCTGCGCTTGCTTCATCTGCTGAAGTTGCTCGTCTTCCCAGTGCATGGTTACCACACCAAGGCCCGGGAAATTTTTCTTCAAGAACTTTTTCAGTTGAGGCAAAATGGACTTGTCCGGCCGATACGTCCCCGAGTCATTGTCTATGATGAGCTGGTAGAAAGACGGATTGGGTGGCGGGTCATCCTGCGGGGGTCCGCCTGATATCTCATCATCAGGGTGGACCTTCTCCTTGGGTTTGGGATCATCAGATGCATCTGGTCGTTCGAGTCTGCGGATGAAGAACTCCCCGGAGCAGGCGATGTATGGATCCACATTGGAGTGCATTGTATGTTTGCTTAGGAGATCTATGCCGAACTCTCTGCCCGTCTCTGTGAATCTGAACATGCCATCCAAGGTTAGAACATACGTGAAGACTCGTCCCCCTTCGTCAAAGTGCGCCAGTCGTAGGAACGATAGCGCTGCTTGTTCGGAACAGGGTTCGAAGGAACCCCATTCTGTGGACTGGTCGAAGTTGTATATACGGTTATGCTGTTTACGAAGCGCCAAATTGAGGATCTTTCCACGGAGTCCCGAGGACGCAAACATGGATCCAATGATAGGTCGGAATTCTACATAGCGATGGTAGAGCTCCGGTGGGACAGGGCCTTGCAATTGCATTTCATTTGCTTGGAAGCTAGGGTTCGTCAGTCATTAGCCTATTCAACAAGAATGCAACCTCGGTTTGCCGCCAAAGTACGTACTCATATTTTTGGCTCTTCTTCTTCTCATCGTCCTCCTCCTTACTCTGGTCCGAGAGCTTCTCTTGATCATGCTCTGCATCCTTGTTAACTTTGGTCCCTGTCAACCGGCCAATCATGGGACTAAAATGCTTTGTCCACCTCGTGGGACCCAATGTATACATTTGCCCATGTGGAGGATCTGATTCGCCAAGAAGTTCAATGGTAATGCAGAGCCGGGGCGTAACATGCATGTTTGAATGAAAACAGGCGGCAACGCTTTTGAGCAAGAGGGCGCGCTTGCTAATCATCCGTTTCTTAGCCTCGAATTCTTTGCCTGGCGGCGGGATTCCCTCCCAACCCTCAAAGAGCCGTGGTATCTTGACAGTGACGTTTCCCAAGCGGTCGTCATGGTCAGGCGAGTCCTCGTCATACAGTCGACATTTGAGAGTGAAACCTGACGCAGGCACGTTTGCAACTATCCACTCATCGTTCCATTCCGGATCGGTTGTCTTTCGCAGAGTCTTTGTGCGGTGCACGAGGTCGGGATCCTCCTTGTGTCGCTTGGGGTTTGAAGCCTTCAGGGTCGCTGTCAGGAAGGGATCTGACGAGACTGTACTCAGATCGGCAGGCGGCAAGTTGGCTGCAAAAAGGAATCCAAAGCGGACCGTGTATCCGGGGGGCGCATTCGGCAGTGGTGTGTCGTCAAACCCCCCCGGGGGCTTTTTTGATTTGGCGGCTTTCTTCAGTTTCAGACTTTTTGGATGTGGCAGCTTGTGTGACTTTGCTTCATTCTGTTGTGATTTCGAGGCGCCGGGATCGGATTTGTTGTTGTCGGAATCGTTGGCTTGGACCGGCGGACTATCCGGGGTTGTCGCCATTGTCGTGTCGCGGAGACTGGAGTTTGGCTTCACTTCACGAAGCCAAGCCGGTAGTGCTGTCACGTAGGACGGCGGGTGGTGTTGACAGGTGAAAAGAGAAAGGTATAATGCCCAGCATTGGAAGCGTAAGAAAATAAGATGACGCGAGATGGATGGGGGGGAAGGGGGTGGACGATACTGGACGGCCGTCCAACAAGAGCTCACGCAACTTGGAGCATGGCGCATCCACCCACACCCTCCCTATTGTTGGAAAGCTACGATGATGGCACGAAAATTCGGTCGCACATTGCATTGCATCGGATGCGGCCCCATGATATAAGTTGGTAGTGGCCGTGATGGATTGGAGCAACTCGCCTGCCTGCCTTTGCTGTCGAACCAGCAAGCTGCTGACACTGGCAACTGGCCATCTGCTCACCGCCCACGAGAACGTCAGGTCTGGACGTGGCACCACCAGCTTGTGTCCAAGAGCCACGACCATCAGCACATCGCAAGCCCAACATGGCGCAGAGCAAGATTCCACGCTTACACCCGGTCTGGCATAGTCATGCATGAGGCCTGCTAGCCAAAGACTTGCCTCAGAAGATGGCGCGGGGCCACCTGACGCCATGAACAATGGCGGGAATGGGTGTACCCCAGGGTGCTTGGCTACTTGTCAAGCTTCATCAATCTTGTTTGTTCAAGGCTGACGACGGCTCACGACATAACAGTGCGATGGATGATACAGTGGTCAAGCAGCTGCTTCTTGCCGCACATCTATCTCCACGTGAGATGAATACATCTTCGTTTCAGCAAATTTCATCAACGCCAACCCTTTGACTGCGCATTACGCGCCGCCAGGCTCGCAAAAGGCATATCGCATCAGTGTTCACAGATTCATCTTCTCGAATCCAATCACCTCCCATCTCCCGGTGTTCGTATCCAACGTCAAGTTGGTATGCTTAATCTGGCCATCTCTCAACGCCCCCGACTCGGCTTCACCACCACCTATCGGCCTCTCGACATGGTTGGCGCCAGCATTGATTGTGAAATTCGCCAAAGGTATGTCCCAGCCGTTGCGGGCGGCGACAGTAGGACAGCCTGAGATACAAGTCAGCACATGACCTTCTTCCCCATTGCAACTTCCCAAGGCGCGAAACAGAGGGAGAGGATGGACAGAGACAGATTCGCGTACCATAGTACTGAGCGGTGGCCTTCTCAGGAGTCAAGGTCAGATGGAAATAGCCACGATAATAACTTTCCTGCCACATGAGTTCGTCGTTGCGCCGAATCATCGCGCGGGCAGCATCTCCAGCAACGGGTTCAATTGGTCCCTTGTGACCCTTTGAGCTGACTGCCGTGCCGGCAAGCTCGACGCCGATAGCACCATTGCCGGTAGCCTGGTCATAGGGCTTGGTTCCGAGCCAGACGAGGTCAGAGACCCAGTTCGCGTGCGAGTCACCGGCAAGAAAGATGTTGTTCTCGATGTCATTGTTGTACAAGTGCTTCAGAGTTCTGTTACGGTTGGCCACATATCCCTGGTAGTTTCATATGGAATTAGCGCGGTAAACGCAACATCTTCCTCCCCCAGGGTCAACTTACGTCCCAGGAATCGTTATTGGTTGCCATGTCGTCGCCGAGGAAGATGCGTGAGAAGATGATCTGGTTGCCGATGACTCGCCAGGTAGCACCACGCTCCTTTGATCGGGTCAAGGTGCGGTAAAACCAGTTCTCCTGTCGAGCTCCCATCAAGGATCGGCTTGGATCGTCAGAGATGCGGCTGATATAGTGCTCGTTCCAGTCTGACCAGGTATCTGTCAGTACATCTCAACTTGTTGGCAAAGAATGGATGCCATTCACAGAGATCAGTGATGCTACGATCGTAGTTCCTAGTGTCGATCATAACGAGATCAAGGAGCTTGCCCATCTGGAAAGATCTCCAGACACGCAGACCGTCATCAAGGTCAGTTTGACTAAAAAAATCCCTCCGAGTTTAGCCTCTACTTCTCATGAACATGATTGTCAACGGTCAGAAGGGAATGCATACCGGATCGGCATCCACTCGAAATACGCTCGCACGGCATGCACTTTTCGCGTATCAACCGTGACATTGGTGCCAGACTTGAGGAAAGAATCCTCTGTATTGTTCAGGTACGCAAATCCGTCCTTGTATCCATTGTCGGCGAATTCTAACATGACAGGTCTGAGTAAGCACCCTTGGGACATGTCGTTACTTCCATCATTACATACCGTGGTCATCCCACGTGGTAATCCACGTGTAGTTCTTGGCCAACAGCTGCAAATCAGGGTCGCTTCGATGCTGAAATGTTGACACCGTTAGCGACAGCCCCGGTCTTCTTCGGCTCCGTATGCCGTGTATGCCAGAAATACATACTAAGCCGTGGCGAGTCCGGTAATCGCCAAGAGTAAAGATCTGCTTCGCGGGCTTGGTTGCACGCTCGCCGCCCGCACCGTGTTCGTAGATGTAGTCGCCAAGATGAAGGACAAAGTCATGCTTGCCCTTCCGGGCAGCATTCCCGTAGGCATTGAAATACCCAGTTGCTGCGGATTTTGCTCGTTTTAGCTGATTCTTCCCAGCATATATCCTCCACGACTACTCAGGCGATAGAACGGGCGACGTACGGTAATTACTGCATGAAAACACTGCAAAGCTCAGCTTGGAAACAGCATCGTTCTTGCTCGGAGCAGTCATGGCCCGACCGACGGGGCTTTTGACACTTTTTGAACCACAAACGTTGAATTGGTAAGAGTACTTCGTCATGGGCTTCAGCCCCGTGGCTTCGACCTGCCAGTCACAGCAACTGTCAGCACTAACCACGTTCAGTTCCCTCGTCCACCGATAAAATGCTGTACAATGCCAACCTTGACCGTGTAGTCGATGTCAGAAGTCGTATAAGCCGTGCCGCTGGTAACCAGCTTCTGCGACTGAGTGTTTTTCGCGCGCTCGAAAACCTTCCACTCGACACAAATGGGCTTCTGGTCGGCCTTGATATACTTATCCGTCTCATGGCTCCAAAGAGGCTCCGTCCCGTCGACAGTGACTTCACTCTGGTCGGACTCGTCGGACGGCGCAACGCGAGTCCAGAGGATCACACTCTCCGGCCAGGGATCCCCAGAAGCCACGCCGTGGGTGAAGCGTACCTGCGAGGGCTCGCAGGCCGTGTTCCCGCGCTTCCAGGAGCGGCGCTCAACGAGGCCAACATCGATGCCGAGCCGCTCATGACGTCTGGAAGGGCTGTCGTAGTTCAGGTTGCCGTCGAAGCTGGCGGCTGTTGAGCCGACCAGCAGACTGGTGGCACTGAGCAAGTCATGGCATCTCATGGTGAGCGACAAGAAAATACGAAAGAGTCTACGAGGTTGCTCCAGCGTCACCCTACCCTGCCATTACACCATCTGAATTGAAAACTCAACAAAGTGCCCCGGGAGCATGTTAATATATTTTAGCGTCTTTTGCGAAATTCTTCGCGGCTGTCTAATCTGTGGAGCTCGCGATGTCCCGCCCGGGTAGATAGATTGCCTGAGAACGCCCTGCTCCATGTAGCCAAGTTCTTGGAGCACATGAAGCAATGATCGGCAAGTACAGAGTCGGCGTGCACACGGGACTGTGTCCAATTCGCTGCGGGCGCCGTCACATTCATGAAACTCTGACGGCGCAAAAGGTTATTGCCAATTTCAATTCGCATGGACGGGCCGCGTGAGGCTTCCACAACCCCTCTCGGCCTTCACATTCATGGCGCCTTGGACCTGTAGCTTCCTTCGCTCATGCATGTCTAACACGTGGGGTCCAATAATTAACTTTGGTTGTATCGTCCATGGATCCTTCCCCAGGTGCGGTCGATTTTCCTCCGCGCCAATCGTTTGCTCATATGTTACTGTCGCCCCCGAGAGTTTAAGTGAGTTGGCAAGGATGTCTTGCGTGGAATTCCGGGCGTCAAATGACGAAGAAACATGGTAGACATACTCTCCCGGGCCACTACGTCGTAAGCGTTAGTACCAATATAGTATCCCATCAAGTTGCGTCTTCTGATATGTTGTATACGTGATACGATATAGGATGGGAGTTGATCTGTACCGTAGCCCGTCGAAATTTGTCAAGCAGAAGCCCCGAAATATCTCGTTACATCGCTTGTCCCTCCCTTCTCTCAAGGTCACGGTGAAGCTCCCTGCAGAAGTGGGCCAACCTTTATCGGCTTCAACACCTTCCATTCTTGTCTTTCCGGTAAGTCCCTCTGATTCCAGTACCTTGACCCGTATCTGAGGTACGCGGCATAGGTCCCCGGCTTGCAGTCCGTGCCGGTATGTTTTCTCCATAGTGACGACAGCGTATCCCCCATGACCCTGATTATGATGCCTGTTGCCAACTTGAACCCAAAACTCTTTGCCAGGCAAGCCTCCACGATTTGCCTCGCCAGATTCTGGTCTTCGCTCTCTGTTTCGCCCTCCTTGGGCAGCGGGAGGGACATGAGCTCGTATTGCCGTAGGCCGTTCCATGCGGTCATTTCATTGATTAGCTGCGAACCAACCATGTAGTCGATCGCATAGACGTGCTCTGCGCTGTACTTTGGCCCGTTCCAGCCGTCTTCTGGGTCCTCCGTGCTCATCACCATACGCATGGCCTGCCCCTGAATAATGTAATCCGCCAGCAGTTTTGTCACGTCCTCGGGGCCATAAACCTTGCCATCCTCTTCGAATGACATGTCGAAGGGGGTCAGAGGGAGCTCTCTGAGCAGCTCGCTGGCGTGCATGCCCTCTGTGCAGGTCCTGCCTCCTTTTTCTGCCCACAGTTCTAATAAAAGCTTGTGTGAGCGAAGGATAAGAGGGTTATTTACGTTTGACGCCATGAAGTAGTTGGTGATATTGCGGTCCTCCGGCGATCCAGCATTATAAGTCAAGACCTCATATGGCGAGTCCGGGTTGCCCACTGTCGTGTTCCACATGCGCTCCAGATCGCCGATCTGAATCATCCCGACGTCTGCATATACACCGCCATATTTCAGGAGCAATGGGAAGCGAACAAGGTCTGATGAGTGTTGAATGGCGTATGTGCCACCAAGTGTACCGGCTGCGAAGGCTTTGGGGAAGTTTTGAGGGTCGTTGATGTCGATGTAGTTTGCAATGTTTAGAGGGGATTCTGGCTCTCGGTCGATGACGCGAATGATCCATCCCTGTTTTGAAAAGCGAGTGTGCCACGAGCGAACAGTTCTCTGGCCATATGGGTGCATGTTGATATATCCGTTGTGCCAGTAGAACCACACGTTCTTTGCTCCAGAGACTGGCTTCGGGTGAAGAATGTCGTAATCTATCTCGGCGTCTGACCTAAGGTCGAGTGTGTCATCCGGAGCAGCGAAGACTCCCTCTGGAATCTTGAACGGTGGTGAGAGGGATTCCATTGTGGTTGTTGCAGCTACAGTGGAGCTCTCTCTGGCTTGATATAAACGTGAGGCTGCAAGCGCCGCAGAATGTTGATCAGCATAAGGACTAGATAACAAAATCTAGTTGACTTGTCAAGACCATCTGCTCCTGGTCCAAGTTTCGTGATATGTCAACCCATGAACTTTCCACACGCATTGAACTGACCTGCACTACAAATGACTGGCTGTAGAATTGTGAACTTGAGAGCGTCGGCATATACCACGTCGACAAATGCTGTGACTTGGTGTTGATTATGGTCAGAAGACTTACGAGCAGGGATTTATTCCTCGATTCGATGAGTATTGATGGTTCCCCTATCATTTGCAGTACAAAAGTGAAGGAGATGATTCCCTTCAGGGTAGGCTTCTTTTGAAGTGCTATTATGTGGGTCCAGCCCATCATCATGTTGCATCCTGCATCCTGCATCCTGCAACGTGCAACGTGCTTGGGAAGCTATTCTCCTTCATGTGCGTTGCTCCTACTGTCGCACACATGGCATGATCTCCCGGGCAGGCTTCCAGTCCAGGAGAGACCTTGATCACCTCGATTCTGGTCGCAATGCACCGGTTGAGGGATGAGTCTAACAACGGCGATGATGACGACGACATTCCTCTCCACCATAAGAAGCCTTTCGGTGCAGGGTTGAAGCGCAGGAGAGTCGAGTTTGTCCAAGCAACAAGTTCCGAAAATGGCATAGAAGCCTTAGCCAAGACCAACTCGGGCTCTGCAGTCGGCGATCTCTATGCCAGCATCGTGCTCGGAGATGGAAAGCTCAAGCCTGTCTTGGCGCCCATTGCCGGGCCTGACACTCCGGAAGCGGAATCGACCAAGAAGAAGACGGACGAAGTAACCATCTGTGCAGCGTGTTCTCTGCCCATCAGCACATCGGTCAAAGAGCACGAGGCTTCTGTGGCTCATCAAGTGAGCATGCCTCACGCGCATCCTCCTTCTGCCCTGGACAGATCACGAATGGGTCTCCGAGCGTTGGCATCGCGAGGTTGGGACCCCGACGCACGGCGCGGACTGGGACGTGAGGGTGAAGGAGTTCGCTATCCCGTCAAGGCGAAAGCGAAAGATGACAGGCTGGGAATAGGCGCAGTGGTGTCAGAGAAGCCCAAGAAAGAGCCAGAGCCACCTCCTCGCAGGTTGACGGGAAAGGAATTAAAAGTTGCGGCGGCTCAGGATAAGCAACGGACGGAGCGACTCCAAGCAGAAATCTACGGTAGGGTAGATGTCGAAGGTTACCTGAATCGGACAATGGACGAATAGACGTTTCAGATGATTGTTTAAAAGGGGGGACATTCACCTTCACTTTTGCTTGGTCATTACAGGGCTGCTTTTGTGTCTTTGTGAGTTGGCAAAGACTTGACGAGGTTCCGTGAAACCTGTGACATTGGCCGGTTGACGTGATTCAACTCGATGGTGTCCAAGATGGTACCGTTGGTATAGACCGATGGGGGACTTTGGCTTCGACTGGTTACAGCGTCAAGGCAAGATGCTTGTACCAGACGTACGATGCAGGGATATATTCGACCCAGGCCTATTGTATTAGTTGTATTAGTTGTTGGTTGTACTGGTTGTACTGGTTGTACTGGTTGTACTGGTTGTAGTGGCATGGCATTGTGTGCAGACTACAATGACCTCATTTGGCGACTCAGGCGTGAATGGCTGGCGGGTGCGCTGAAACAGGGCCCACTGGCCTGTCACAGCGCCTTTCTCTGGCTGTGCCAGTCTTGTGTCAGTGACTCGGGATGCTTTGTATAGTGGGCGTATAGTGGGCGTATAGTGGGCGTATAGTGGGCGTACAGTGGGTGTACCGTGGGTGTACCGTGGGTGTACAGTGGGCTTGCAGTGGGCTGGCAGTGGGTAGCCCCTTCAGCTCACCTGTACACATGCGTCCAAACACGGCCTGTGCGTGTGTGTGTGTGACAAAACTCTACTTCGCAACCCCGCTGGTTCTCCGTCCACCAGCGACACATCTCGTCCTCATTTTGTGACCCTTCGGCAAAGGCGCGCGAGGTTCTCACGGATTTGTTTGCTATTGCCGTTAATTCTGTTTTGCATGCAGTCTGGCTCTGTATTTGTCTCCAACTCCCTGCCGCAAGGTGCTGCAACCTCGACTCACCGCCGCCCGTTGCCGTCTCGAAATCGAACCCCTCGCTTGAGCACGATATCGTGACAACACCAACACAGAGTTGCCCATCATGGGTCTCTCCGTGCTACAGGAGCAGCATGACAGTATGGGATAAGTGACTGCGCTTCCATTGGTATACTTGCGAACGAGCACTGACTAGCCTCGGCGCAGTCATTCTTCAAGAGATTCGCGACATAACGCAGGGTGATGTACGCTCTCGGCTCCAAGGAATCAGTTGTAAATTGACCGCCTGAACATACTCTGACACGGCTGAGAACGGCAGTGGAAATGCCTTGTAGTGGACGAGACGTCGAGGAAAATTGTGAACAATGTCGTCAAAGAAGATGATATCCTCAACATCAACATAGCCAGTGAGTTCCATGCCGCCTCGAGCTCTCCTCCTCGCCGAATCGGACCCGGATGCGGATGATAACAACAATCCTTTGCGACAGCCATTGAGCAAATCGAGAGTCGAAGAGAACCAAACCCTGGCATGGATGCCATCTACCTCCTATCACCCGAGCCCCATATTGTCGATTGTCTGCTCGCCGATTTCGACAGACGAAGGTACCGAAGAGGATATCTGGTTTGGACCAGCCTGCTAGATCCCACCCTGCGCCGCAAGATCGACGAATTTCCAGGAATCAGGCAACTGAGGGCGGCGTCAAAAACACTATTCATTGATTTCTACCCGCGAGAGTCTCATCTCATAACATTTCGAGATCCCTGGAGCTTTCCAATACTATACCACCCTGCTTGTAACCACTTGATCCCCAGGCATATGCAAACTCTGGCGCAACGAGTAATGAATGACCTCTCAGCTTTTGAATTTTGGAAAGGAATTTCAGACGGAAAATAGGTCGCGCTGACACTGTCACTAGATCGCCGGCGTCTGTATCACGATCGGAGAGTACCCCAAAGTGCGATACTATCGGCCGAACAACGCACTTCACGAGGCCTCGGTGCTTTGCTCACACCTGGCCAGATTCGTCCAAGAGGAACTAGACGGCTACGCGCATTGGAACCCCAACTTTCCACCGCCGTCGAATCGACCGCAGTCAACGCTCATAGTGACAGACCGGTCAATGGATCTCATGGCGCCGTTGCTACACGAATTCACGTACCAGGCAATGGCGCATGACCTCTTGCCCATCAAGGACGCAGATAAAGTCACGTACCGCACCAAGATAAATGCAGGCATGGCGGACGAGACAGAAAAAGATATGGAGCTCGGCGACAAGGACAAGATATGGGTCGACAACCGACACCGACACATGAAGGACACCATTGACAAGCTCATGGGCGATTTCCAAAAGTTCCTGGATGAGAACCCACACTTCACCAACGACGGCGCAGACGCCACCAGCCTCAACGCCATCCGAGATATGCTGGCAGGCCTGCCGCAGTTCCAAGAGATGAAGGAGGCGTACTCGCTGCATCTCACCATGGCGCAAGAGTGCATGAACATGTTCCAGAACAACAAGCTCCCGGACCTCGCGTCCATTGAACAGACCATGTCGACGGGCCTGGACGAGGACTTGAGAAAGCCCAAGAACGTGCTGGAGACGGTTGTCCGCCTCCTGGATGACGAAGCCGTCCTACCCCATGACCGGCTCCGCCTCATCATCATCTACATCCTGTACCGAGGCGGCGTCATCATGGAAGACGTGCAGAAGCTGCTGACCCACGCATCGCTACCACCGCAAGACGGCGAAGTCATCACCAACCTGGAGCTCCTGGGCGGCAGGACGACGTCCCACACCCTCAAGGAGCCCCGACAAGTGCCTCCGCCGTTATTCCCCCCCAACGACCCCAAGAGCACGACCCCGAGCGAGGAGTACGCGCTCTCGCGGTACGAACCGGCCGTCAAGTCGATGCTCGACGCGCTGACAAAAGGCACACTCGACCAAACGGTGTTCCCGTACGTCAAGCCGCCCATGGATCCCAACGAGGACCTGCTCGCGGCACAAGGCGGCTCCCTCCGCGCCGGACGACCCAACTGGGCGGCCGCCGGCCGTCGACCGCCCGAGAACCGGCAGAGGATCATCGTCTTCATGGCCGGCGGCGCGACGTACAGCGAAAGCCGCGCCTGCTACGAGGTCAGCCGCGACAAGGGCCGGGACATTGTGCTGGCCACGTCGCACATGCTCACACCGCAGCTCTTCGTCCGCCAAGTCGGCGACCTGAGCCGCGACAAGCGCCAGCTCGACATCCCCATGGAACGACCCAAGCCGCGCGCCCCGGCACACCTGTTTGAGCGCCCAGCGCCGCCGCCGCCGCCGCCGCCCCCCCAGCCGGGCAACCACCTGCCCTCGGCGCCCAGGCTGGCAGGCTCCCCGGCGCCAGGACCAGGGGGCAGAGCATCCCCGGCAGGCGGACTCCCGAGCCGGCCCGGCGGCGGCCCCCGCGGACCATCACCGACGCCGCCCGTCCCGCCGACGGCGTCCATGTCCACGCTCAGCCTGCAATCGACGACGGCCAACGGGCCGCAGGCCAAGGAGGACGGCAAATCGCACAAGGAGAAGAAGAGGCGGAACTTTCTGGGCATGAAGAAGTAGGCCTCTTTTTTTTTTTTTCTTCTTGGCGCCGCGGCGTGCGCAAGGCAGACCGGCCACGCGTAATGTTTCATGTATATACGGTTCGTAAATAGTGATGTAGTGGTACAAATGCGTAATGTGGCCGATGTACAGGGGGAGTTGGACAGTGCATCGGAAATTATTTCGGGTGACGTTAGTACTGCATGATATCCGCCAAGCCAGGTCAAAATTATAGCTGATGTATAAATAGTAGGCCATCAAGATCAGTGCATTCATTGTTGTCCAATTTGCCTGACGTCAGTACTATTCACAATATCCGCCAAGCTGAGCCAAAGCCATGGCTGATGTACACACAGTAAGGCGATGCGATAGATTAATGCATCGTTCAACTTGCCTGACATTAGTACTTACTATTCACAATAGCATAAGCCAAGTCAAGTCATGGCTGATATACAAAGAGTACGCCATCAAGATTCTGCACATCGTTCAACTTGCCTGGCATTGGTACTATTCACAATACCCGCCAAGCCAAGTCAGGCATGGCCGTGAATCAAGACGTCAAGCAAAGACGAAAAGGGAAAAAAAGAGACGAATGCCCAATGATAGCTACAGACTAGAGCGATATTCTTTAAATAACGTGGCCGACTACTTTGGTCTGTTGCATTGGATGGGATACTCTGATCTGTGCTACACTGCTCCCGCTGCCTTGACATAAGATGGGATTTTTCCCGCGCGATACATGTTGACAGTTCCGGCACCAATGATTTTTTTTTCTTTTTTTTATCTGGCAAACACCCCATTCCTTCGTCACGCACGTTGGCCTTTTCCGGATTGCAAGACTCACCATGTCATGGCCGTCCGTAGTTTGCACCACGGCCGTTGTTGCCCGTAGAGGGATGCATGCCTCGGGCCTCGAGTGGGAGACCACCGAACCCCTCGGGTCCAGGGGGAGGTCCATTGAACCCGCCTAGGCCGGGAGGCAGGAAGCCGTGAGGTGGTCCGCTGAAGAAGCCTGGCGGTGGTGGAGGAGGCGGCATGTTCCTTGGCGGCATCCCCCCCATGGCATCTGGTGGCGGCAGGCCGCTGGGAGGAAAACTGGGCGGGAACATGGGCGGCATGGGCATGTTTCGGTTGAGCCCGCTTAGGCCTCCGGCAAGCCCTGGCGGTGGCAGCATCGGGCCTCTTTGTTGTTGAGGAGGTGGCATTTGTCCCCCGCCTGCCATCCAGCTCGGAGGCATCGGGTCCAGTCCAGGAGGCGGAGGGGGCCGCTGGAGAATCTGTGTCGGCTGGGCCGGGCGGAACTCTCTTTCGACGTTGTGGAACTGTTCATCCATGGAGAACCCAGGAGGAGGCTGTGGCCGGACGGTGTTCCGGCTCTCCCGAACACCAAACTCTTGTTCCCGCTCACTGTACGGCGGCAGGATGGAGTGCTTCTGGATCTGAGGACCGAGCTGAGGCTGAGAAGAAACTCGGCCGTGGTCCGACCGTTGGCTCTCTGGGGCCATCCTCATCAGGTTCATCAGGAACTCGGTGTTGCTGTTATTGCGAGCCGAGTTGGGATCGGGTCGCGTTGTCGACCCTTGGCTGGACACACGCTGATGGTGTCCCACAAGATCCTGAAGCAGCTGCTCCGGCCGAGCAGACTGCTGCTGAGGCCGAGGGGCGAGGATTTCTTGCTGAGGCTGTTGCGACGGCGGGCGACCCAGTGGGCCATCTCTCGGAGCGCCACCGAATTGCTGGAACGGCTCGGGAGACCCAATGGCATTCTTTTTGGTATCTGGAGCATTTGCCGACGGAGGTGCGACGAAAGGTGACGAGGCAGGCGGAGTAGCGCTCATGGATGCCTTCTGTAGCTTGGCAAGCAGCTGCTTGAATGCCTGCCGCTCTTCTTCGGGAGGAGAAACGACGGCAGCTACAGCAGCAGAAGTAGCGGCAGCAGAAGTAGCAGCAGCAGTAGAAGTAGCAGCAGTAGCAGCAGCAGCAGCAGCAGTTGATGATGATGTCCCACCGCCGCCACCTCCACCCGAAACAGACGCTGTCACGCCAAAGAGCGCTTCGAGACCAGGAGGGACAGTAGTCGACCCAGAAGTCGCAGCCAGCCCGTTCGCCGGCGGCCCTGTGAGCGGAGTTGAAGATTCGGTCCGTGGCCTCGTGTCTCCTTGAGGTTGAGAGAAGAAAGACGTGAAGCGAGAGGATTTACCGGCAGTCTTGACCTTGGGGCCAGAGTCTTTCTGTTCACCAGGCGTAGTAGCGTCCGATGTGGCACTGCCTCCTCCAAACGCGAGGAAGAACTTGTCTGGACCAGCCTCCACAGCAGGAGTAGGCAAGGCTGGCTTCGCCGGTCCAGCAACGGGTTCTGTTGAAGGCTTACTGTTGGAAGCAGATGACCCGCTCTTAGCCTTCTTCATTTGTTCCATCCATTTTTGGAAGTCTTGCTGCGTATGAGCTTCACGAGCTTCTGCGGGCTCGTCGAGCCATTCCGGCTCGCGCTCCGGCCGCTGATCACGTTCGCGGCCCCAGCGTCGATCGCTCGCCCTACTGGCATTGCGGTCATCAGAGGGATCGGCAACGTCACGATCTCTGTCTCGCCAGCTCTTTGTTCGATCACGATCTCGCTTTTCGGGCACGGGTGTTTCGCTAGCTTCTGTGGCTCGCCAATTATCACCCTTATTTCGTCCCAACCCATTCCGAGGTCGGGTTTCGCCATCGTTACCATCGCGATCTCGGGCGAACGTATCGAATGCTCGACCTGGTCGCTCGCGCGCAGGTTCACGATCTTCTTTGTTGCTGTCTCTCACAAGACGCTTATCATCGCGATAGTTGCCGCCCATCTTGCCGTGGAACCTCTCAGCACCCTCGGCACCAAAGCTCTTCCGCGACTTTACCGTATTCCATCCGTCGCTGTCTGCGTCTCCTTCGCCGCGGCGCCGCAAAGGATTGGGGCGGCTATCACGAATGCGGTCGCCGTCGGTATCGCCGCGACTTCTCAAGCCCGGGCGACCTTGAGAGCTCGCATCTCGGGAGGATTTTTCGTTCTCAAAGACCTTGTTTCCCCGAGCGGATGAGAAGGTCATACGTGGTGGGCCAAAAACAATGTCATCTGGGTCTTGATGAGAGGACTCGCCCCCCTTCCAGTTAGCAATTGAACCACGTCTACAGTCATCATCGGGCGACAGAAGCACGGACTGGTACTATTACGGGACACATGGCGATCCAGAGACCGCCGATTGGTCTGGTCGAGCAGCGAAGAATCGTTTGTTCTCGGTCTGTCACTGCCAGACTTTGTCCCCTGGGCTCGGATTTGCTCTGGCGGTGCGCTGCAGCCAAGGCATCTGGATTAGCCACACACACACACACAGCTTTATTAGTTATCAAACCGGGGGTAGAGGACAAACGCACCCCATCCACTCCTCTGCAGGAGGGAGATTATCTGGTCTGGTACATAGCGGCGAGTTCCGCAAATGCAGCAGATATTCTGCTGAGTATCGAACGGCCATATCAGGGCGGCGAAGATGTGACGCCCATCTGACAAGCGGCCACCGTGACGCCGCGAGGGAGGAGAGAAAGAGGTTAGGAGAGGAGCCGGAGAGAGCTTGATATACGACGGCGGGTATGAACGGTGCGCGGGAAACAACGATTGGGAGGACAAGATCAATTAAGCTGCCTTAGGACGCAGAATAGAAGATGCGGAGCGGCGCTATGGGCGATGAGATAAAGAGTCGGGATTTTTGGAGGAAAAAAAAAAAAAAAGAAAAGAAAAGTTGTGTAGTTGAAGCTGTTGAAGTGGCCGAGTCTGGTGGAGTCGTGACCTGTCAATGAATGGGGCGAGGGTGGCAAGAAAGAGGTTACGGCCTGGGCAAAGGCGATATGAATAGAGATATTTGTAGAAGAGAGGACGGTGTCGAGTGTGGAAGCGCGAGTTTCCAGGAAGAGATATTGCAGCGGAGGGCTTGCGGGAGAGTGAGTATGTGGACGGGGAGGATCAAATGCACGCCTTACTTGGTCCTTTGGTGTAGCAGGTTGGTGCGCAGGTGGTGCGCAGGTGGTGCGCAGGCCTGGTCTTCCGTGCGTCGACTTGCCCGGTACGTACAGTGAGTGAAGTGCTCAGGCGGGGTCAATTTCATCCGACGCTCAGCGCCAGCAGCGGAGCGGGCGGCAACGGTCGGACTAAATTGACCACCGCTTGAGCCGTGGTACTTGACCGTCAGGTACCCAGGTACCAATCAGGTCTACATGTCCACCCCAGCTTAGGAAGGTGCACGCTCTAGGCGCCGCGATGTGATTGCGCTTGCGTGCTTTCTTTCATGAGTGGCTGGGGAGCGCTGGGGAGCGCTGGGGAGCGCTACTAGGTGTCAAGCCCTGTCGGACCGGAGACAGGCCAGGCCAGGGCGGCCAGGCAGACGCCAAGGTGCCCTCCTGACTGGCTGCATCAAGTACCTAGATATCAAGTACTGCCCAGCATTTCCACGTTTGTCGCTACGTGCATGCATATGCATACACGTCCATAGAACGCCCAGCCAATCACATCCGTTCACACCGCGGCACAGGAAAGCACAGCAAGTCGTGCAGCCAGGTGCAGGACGTGCAGGACTACATCAGCATGACTTCTCGAAAAAAAAAAAAAAACTCAAGCCACGCCGAACTTGAAAAGATTGGATTTCTGTCCGTTGCAGGACAGCGCAAAGAGCGGTCAAAGTAACCCAATTACCTACCTCGCGTGCCGGCATCTCACCTTCTCCACAACCTGTCCTGCCTTGACACACTTGTCCGTTGGGCGCCAGTCCAGTCAGAGTCAGAACAGTTCGACGACATGTGCTCCATCGACCCAGCAGGCCCTCGCTGCAGCCATTGTCCAATATTACAACGCACAAGTATACAAAGAAACCGGGCCTCTCTGTTCAAGACCAAATCGAAGCCCTCGCTCACTTCCCGTCCCTCCCCTCCCTCCCGTTCCTCCCGTCCCTCCCAGCAGCAGCAACGGCAGGCACCTCGTCATTCAGCATCATGATATGTGGCAGCGGCCCAACAGGCGTGACGGACAAGGGATTTATCTGCGTATGACTTCTCGTGTAATGCCACTTGATGTGCTCAAACTGCGTCGTGTCCTTGAATGCCTCGTGGTTCCAGTACAAGTTGCGCATCCACCTGTGCAAAGCCGGATACCCAGACCGGATATCCCGAATGTTGCACTTGAAATGCTGCACATACACGGGGTCGAACCTGACCAACGTCACATACAATCGGACGTCTGCCTCGGTCAGCTGTTTGCCGAAATAGTACGGCCCTTCCTTCTGCTGCGACATGTGCTTCTCTGCCCGATCGAGAGCTTCGAAAAGGGCGACGACATTGCGCTCGTAGGCCACGGCTGTGGTTGCAAATCCAGACTTGTATACTCCGTTGTTGATGAGGTCGTATGTCCAGGAGTTGGTGTCATCGATTTGGCTGCGTAATGCCTCGGGATACAGCTGGATGGCACGGTGTTTCTCATCAAGGAATTTGTCAAACTAGTGAATAAAGGTGTCAGTGTTATGATGATGCAGGATGGAGATACGAAAAAAAAAAAAAAAAAAAAAAAGACCAAGGTTTTTCTTTCGGTTTGAATCTCTTCGAAAGGGCTCACCTCACTGCTCAGCATGCGCAGAATCTCGGAGCTCTCGTTGCTGACGATTCTCTTCGTCTTCTTATCATACAGCACGGGAACGGTAAACCGCCCCTCGTAATCCTTCTCGCTCTCAAAGTAGACATGCCGCAAGTGCGTAAAGTCCTCATGACCCTCAAGAGGGTCCGGAACGACGTTCTCACCCGGCTCTTTCTCCTCCCTCGTTACGAAGCGCCAGCCCCCATCGCCGAGAAGCCAGTGTACCGCGGAAAAAGAGATGATACCCTCCAGCCCCTTGAGCTTCCTCGTGATCAGAGTGCGATGAGCCTGACGACGATGTAACCCAGTTAAGCTTCTTGCCACACGAGAATGCGGGGAATCGGATCCGGAAGTAGCACGTACCCACGGACATGCATAGCTGACGTACAGATGATACCGTCCCTCCTCAGGAGGGTACTTGGCGCCGTCCTCGCTGGACACAAAATCTCGGAACGAACTCACCTGGCGCTTGAACTCGCCCGACTTGTCGTTTGGGTCGACCCAGTCGGTAACCTTGCCGGAGGCAGACTGCTCGCAATGACGACCCGCGTTAGTGCAAACAGTACTTTGACACCCATGATCGGCCAGCACTTTTGATGGATCGGGGCAGCTTCTCTCTTACCATCTTTCGCCGGCTCTGGGTGATCTGTGAGAGCTGGGCAGAGGTTTGTATCCCGCGGACTTGAGACACGGAATGCAGCAAGACTGCGGGGGTGGCGAATGCAGTGCGCGCGGCTGGAATGAGGGGTTGCAATCGTTGCAATCACTCTGCGGGTGGTGGTGGTGGTGGTGGAAGAGGAGGAGGCGGAGGACGAGGACGTGTCCAACACCGACCGTAGGCAATCTGTCCTCATGAAGGGCTGGCTGGCCGGCTGGCTGGCCCTGTGTCAATGTCCCTCCAGGAGAATCGAGGTATTTGGGGCCGAATTATCCTACCTCATATCTGAATTTGGATTTGCTTACATATGCCGAGCCGATGGCCGCTTGCCAGGTTCAACTTCACCACCCTCGACCAGGATTGACTCCTCTCTCTGTTGCAGCACATGCCGTCTACATCTATCTACTCCGTACTCTCATCAATCTCTCATGGTGACGTCTGCTGCCTTGCCCAATCGGACTAGCGCTCTTCATCAGAGCAGCTTTGTACTTTGTACCTCAGCTTCCACACTTGGTATGCGCTTGAGCCTGAACCAAC
The DNA here is from genome assembly GCA_000709145.1 of Balansia obtecta B249. Lineage (NCBI taxonomy): Eukaryota > Fungi > Ascomycota > Sordariomycetes > Hypocreales > Clavicipitaceae > Balansia > Balansia obtecta. The sequence goes on from JFZS01000141.1 coordinate 40,055, forward strand.
CATCAACGTCTTCTTTCACGGCTTCGAATCCCAATCGGTGGGTGCTTCACGTCATCTGTCATCATCACCTTGAGCAAAAGTGTGACATGTTCGAGCTAGGTACATTTTTTTTTTTTTTTTTTTTTTTTTTTTTTCAATTTCATTGCTTCATTCCAAGCAGCAGTCATCTAGTCTAATCATGTTTTGTTCATCGCACCTTCACCTTGATGTATGGAACTTCTACATCCTCCTCATTCAAGTCTTCGGCCACCATTTCAAAAATGACTTCCTTTTGGTGCTCAGGAATAGGCTGCTTGGAAATCTTTGACACCAGCTTACTGAGCTTCCAGTCCATCCGCTCCTTCATCTTCGCAGGTGCGTGGAAGCTGGCATATAACAGACTGACCCCGGAGCTCAACATCATGATATTTAATCCCTTGCTTTTAAAGTAAGCCAAAAGCTCTCGCAGCGTCATGTCATCAATCTCGAACCGATCCCAGACCTTGTCGAGCGAAACCTTGCCTTCAGGACCCTGATATTCAATCTTTGAACTTGCAATCGGTTCACTGAAACCGAAAAATGGCAGCGCGAGATTGATGAAGCCGTTCTTGTATTGCTCAATATCATTCTTTCCATCAATCACCTTGTAGAGCTCCAGCACCACCAGCCCGGTGACCAGTGCAGTGGTGGTAGCAATCGCAGGAATAATTTTTCCAGCAATGAACTTGGTCTTGTGACGATCAGCCGGCTCGATCTTGTAGTTTTCCGCCCGCAGATTGCTGCAGGCCGTGATGAAGTCAATGTGATAATTGGAATCGTCGTCTTTCTCGAACTCGACGGGCTGCAGCCGAAAGCCAGAGAGGGTGCTCGGGGCCGGAAGATTTGCCAAAATCTCTCGGAGCTCCTCGTCGTCCTCATTGCCCCCCGAGTTGGGATCCTGGAGTGCATTAGCTTCTATGGCTGCGACTTTGAACAAAAAAGGTGCTCTATCTAGCTTGGAACTCACAGCTTCCTTGTCATCAGCCTGAATCTTGACACTGTCGTCAGGCGTGAAGTCGGGAACAATGACACTCTCCAGCTCTCGGAGGTATATGGCCCTATCATTTCCAGGCGACTTGATGTTGAAGTTGAAAGCATGAAGGTTGGCAGCCGCTACCACGAAGTCGAAGTGCGTAGAGTTGTTGACGTCGAATTTCAGAGGATCAGGAGCGCGTTTGGGGCCCGACCAGAATGGCGTGCCACTTGACGTTACTGCATCCTTGGGGAAATTGTGCAATAGTTGCAGAATTTTATTAGTGAATTCGATTTCAAATTGCATTCTCGCCCACAAAATACAGTCCTCGAAGGTACTAGGCCGCTCGATCGTGAGATAGTTGCAAACAGTGTCCAGCACCACCCTTTGGCTACTGCCTTGCTTAATAGCCGTCTCCAAAAAATTGGGCTGTGTCAAGTACAAGTTCACACTTTCCGGTGCCTTGACGAAGCACTTGTCAAACATGTAGTCCTTTGCCCAAGCGATTGTGTGCTCAATTTTATTCGGAAAGCTGCGAATAGTGCACATGGGGAATTCCTGTTCAGGTGGATCTTGAGAAGATGAGTAGGATTCAGTCAGGTGCGGCAACACAACCTGAGTGTTTCCTTTGGTTCCGAGTGTACCACTCTCAAGGAGAGGCTTGCGGAAGAAGATGCAGCGTCGGTCAACATAGGTTCGTGCTTCAATATTGTCCAGCGCGTTCGTTACGCCGTCCAAGCCCTCCCAGAAATTCTCATCGAAAATATCTTCCGTATCGGCGCTGACACGGTCTCTGTAGGTCTCAATATGACCAATGAGATCCGGGTTCATGCGTTGAACAGCCTTTGCGGCACAGTCGCTCTTCATTTTGCCGACATCATCAGCACGGAATAGGAATTGACGATTCAAGTTGCTCTTCTCGATAGAGTCCATGTCGGTGACGAAGAGCTTGCCTCTAGGCCCCGTGCCTAAGCCCATCATCGCCCAATTCTTCAGCATTTCACAACCAATAGCACCGGCACCAACCAAAAATTGTCTGAGATTGGCAATCTTCTCCTGGAATTCGGAGCCAAAGACGGCAATCTGACCATCGTATCGACTTCCAACAGGCTTGCAGAGCTCAGCACTTCTCTTGGTTGTAGTTGGCAGAGACTCAAGAGAATCGAAATACATCCACTGATTGATGGGGTGAAACTTCCCAGACACAGCCTTCAGTACTTCTTGAGCGGCAATTCCGCCGAAAAGGGCAGCCATCGGGCTCAAATCACCGCGAGCTTGGTAACTGAGTTCCTTCAGCAATTTTTCGTCAAACTCGATTTCGAGCTTTTCCTCTTCTGCGAACTTCTTTGCAGCACCAAGAACAACGGCAGCATCGTCATCGTCCATAGGATTCGGTAGACGCCCCTTGAGGATTTGGAAAGCTTGCAAAGCCTGGAAGCCAAGGTGTAGTTGCTGAGGGCGATCAAACTTGGCAAAATCCGACATGACGAACTCCGGCTCTTTGATGGCAGCGGTAAGAGGCTTGAAGTTGATGGTTTTGGGCATTTTAACCTGCTGATACATGCCACCTCGCCGATACTGCCCAAGCCCAGAGACATCACCAATGGAAAATGTGTAGGGGCCCTTCACTGAAATCTTGCGAGGCTCGCAGCCGTTGAGCCCTTCCATACCTTCTATTTCGGAGAACGTTACATAGTCGCCGTCTTCCAAGCCATGTCTGGTTTCATCCAGAGCGGATACAAGACCTTCCTCATCAATTCCGGCCACAATACCACTCAAAGGGCTTTCGCCGGTCGGGTCAGTAACAGTAAACTTCTCGCCAAAGTCGCAGAAGATCGAGCCGAACAGACCAAAGGTATCTGCGACAACTACGAAAATTCCTTTGGAGTGGCAGTAATCCCCGATGACTTTTTGAGATTGAAGGGGGGTATTAGTTAGAACAACCACCTGATATTTATCGAATTGTGACAAGTCGCTGTCGAGACTAGTTCTTCAACGTTAGACTTGTCTCTTGGAACTCGGAAATGACTAAAAAAGAAAGCAAAATACCTAGCAGCCTCATGGATCTTGACGGGGGTATAGGCATTCAGCTCGGCCACTCGAGGAGTTGTCGCGTCATGTCTGGGCTTGCCAACGTCCTCGGAAGCAAGGAAGAACTGAGAGGAAAGGTCGGCGATCTCGACGGGTGTAGGGTCGTAGAGTGTTAAGCTCTTGACGCCAGCCAGTGCAATGTTCTTGGCAATCTCGACACCGAGACCCTTGAGGCCAACGACAAGAATATTGGAGGCTCCCATGCGCTTCATGGCCTCGTGGCCGAGAACGTAGAGCTGTCGACTATAGAGGGACTCATCGATCTCTCCATGGCCAACAGCGGATTCATCTACCTCCATCCTGGTCGTAGGATCGACATCTGGCGAATTCGAAGCCTGTCAAGCGTTCGAGATCAGCAATGCAAACATCAGTCGCATTATATCAGGTTCAAGATTGGGGCACCAGCGAATCATGGTGCCACTGCACCCAAGTGAGGATGTCAGACGGAGTCGGGGAGCTTCGCAAGACTTACCGCCATGATTCGCTTTACGTTTGGCGGAGATTCTCCGTTGGAGAGCTTTCGCTTCTCCAGCGCGTCTGAACTTCCTGAGGGCGGAATCTTGGAAACAAGCGATGAAACAGCTAAACGGGTGAGCTCGGCCTCACCAAAATCAACCAATGGGATGGTTCGGGATGAGAGGAATCAATCCTTGCAAGGGCAATGCAGTTGACCGCTGAGAAAAGACAGTCCTGAAGGATAACTCTGCTGTTCTGTGTGCTGTGTTTCTGTGTGCTTTTGATATGTACTGGACAGGTTGAGTTTCTGGGCCCCAGAAATCCACTTTGACGGGTGATGAGGTAATGATCCGGATGGAGCTCTGGCAGAAACAAACGAGGGGCTGGTGGAGGGGCAACGGGAGGCCCATACTTGCTTCAGTCAAGTGACATAATAACAAATTCATGCTTAGTAATGCTGTTGATTTTTTTTTTTCAAGGAAAGTTTCCGACAGCCGCTCACCGATTCGAGTAGTTGACCGCTGCTCATGAAAACGTGCACTTTTAACCACATTTTTTTTTTTGTTTTTGCTTGAACTCCTACACAACAGCATGGTTGTTAATCCAACACTGCGACCCTTTCGCGCTATTTAGAGACCGAAGCCTCGCGCACTTCTCGACTTGCCGAGGCTCTTTCCCGTGCTCTTTCAACGTCCTTTTCGACCTTGGCCTTCCTCCACGAGCACTCCTCTGAGAATTCGCATGTCCTACACTTGAAGGCTTCTTCAATATCCACACCCACGGCCTGGCGTTCACCTTGCCACCATCTCATGTAGCATTCTAGATATTCGTCCAGCACTTGTCTGGAAACCGGGAAGTCGTGTATATCGATCACCTTACCGTCATCTCTATGGATGTATTGAACCCGAAGAATGTTGCCCATCGATGCCTCTCCCTCAGGAAACGTGAGTTCAACTTCAGCCTTGACCAAGTATGACAGCTCCCGAAGCGTTGCATATTTCAGTTGTCCATTACTGGAGGAATCTTCATTATTCCGCTCGTCGCTGCTACAAGACCCGCTTTCGTCGGATAAACTTTCAGTATGTGATGGTGAATCGTGGAAAATTTCTTCATGGAGGTCTCCCATCTGAGCGATAAACCCATCAGAAAGAGCGTCGTCCGGATCGAGTCCATAGCGACGGAATAACTTTAGGAAATCCAGGTTTCCAGCAGCAATCTGCGAAAGGAACCGATGGTAGAGCATGAGCTGTATTTTTGCTGGTCTCAATAGCGCATTTGTTATCGTACCTGAAGACCCTCTTGTCTTCACGTCAGTGAGGTAGATTTTGGGCGTAGGCTTGACGTGTCTATCTTTCGCGGCTTGCGGAAAAAAGTTCAACAGTGATTTTTGCTTTGGATCGCGTTGCGCTTGTGCCACAAGCTCCCTTTCGAAGTCCGGATTCGGGTGCTGATGGCTGATTGCATCTATAATACCATTGACAAAATTCCCATCTACAAGGCCCCAGACTTCGAGCTCTCGTGTTAGGCCCGTCGTACGCAGAGTCCGCAAGCCTTGGACGATGTTCCATAGTTTCAGAGCGAACATGTCTTCTTTCGTTGAAACAACGACTTCAGCCGTCGTGTAGACCTCATCGTGAAGTTTTTGGTGGATTTTGGAGCCGCGTTTCATAGCCGCTGTTCTTGTTCGCCGGCCACCAGGAAGCTTTGTCAGGGTATACCAGTATTGTAGCTCACACCATGCCCCGGCAGTGAGATCGGATACGGTGAGCGGCCTTTTGGGGAATGCGCGAAACCTTTGCAAAGGAGAAGGATCATCGCCGCAACTGTCGGAATCCGAATTTCCAATTTCCACATTGGTGCCATTACTTGCCTGGATGCTATTTATTTTAGACAAGGCGCGGCTCACTAATCGCTTCGGGGTCAGTTAGTGCTAACGGCTGCAAAATCAGTGATGCGAGCGGTACATACGATCGGGATATGTGACGTGCTTATCGTACGACTTAGGGGCAAGGAGTTCTGGACGACATTCAGATGGCTGATTGCAAGCAACTGGCGGGGACGAGCCCTCCAAATTACTTTCAGGTGTAGGCTTGGAGCTATCATGGGAACGAAGAGCATCAGTCTGGCCGGGCAAGGCATCTAAATGTGCAAGTGTGTCGAATTTGATGCCCGTAGTATTAGGTGCGGTACTTTGATGACGCAGCTGGGTATCCTCCAGATGTTGAATCAGAAGCAACTCATCTTCTGACGAGAGGTCATATCCATAGTCGCTCTCGTTATCCAGAGTTTCGTGTCCAGCCATTTCATCGCTGGCAGTGGATCGACGATGACATCAAGACGTTGAAGGAGGGGGCACTGTTATTGGACACAAGTCATCGTGCCGAGCGTAGCGCGTAAAGTGCACGCTTTCACGTGATGTCATCTTGAGCACACGCCAAAATCTGCCAGTGTCAGTGCTTCGCAGTACACCGTGCGTGTCTGCGGTGGTACAAAACGCGGCAGGTGGAACCGCTTCGACAGCCAGCTAATATGACCTGACAATTTACCAATTCTGTACGTTTCTGCCAATGGGAGGTTGTCTGCCGATGGAGGTGGGGCTGAATTGACTCCTCTTGCCTGCGTTGGCATGCCAGCAGCATATGCCCGTCCTCGCATGTCCTCGCATGTCCTCGCCGCAGTTGTATCCGTGTGAAATATGGCCGGCCATCCTTTCATCAGCAACGAAATTCCCCGATTGTCTAGGCCGATTTCGGATGTGCCTTATCTTGTGGCCACAAGGTGGGTTGAAATCCATCTCGAAGGCCCTGAATGTCCTGAATACGAGATACCCAGGCAGACCACGTACCTACGAGCCAGTGCAGCAATTCTCTGTCGAGTCATACATGCCTTCTTCTCCCTACTTTTTCGGCCAGGTTCCAACTATCCCAACAATGAGACGCCATCATCAACGGTGCAAGCCGCCTAGCGAGACTGAAACGTCGAGATAGCTTTCAAGGCACAACAGCCTCAAAAGATGCAACCAAGACAGTCTGTTATTATCTCTGCCACCGGAGTGACAAACGGCCACCTCAAATCTTGTCATCTACGGGATACCCGGACGTCCTTTTCCTAGAACACACATGAACTTGTCTCTCATTGCAGATTGCATCTAGAATGCCCCTACGACAGAGGTATGCGGACCCGTACCGCGAGCTCCCGAGCGCCTGCATGTCTTAGGCTACCCACTGGCCGGTGGATTAATTCCGAATATACAGGCTCCTCACGGAGCATCGGGGCAAGCATGTTGAGTATCATCACGTTTGACCCGGTGGTATTGGCCGTATGATCTATCGCCTACCTGCCTACACCGCCGAAAAGGCCCAACTGAGTGGCCTTGTCGACTTCAAACATGGTTTACAGTTGTAATATGGTGGCTTCGGACAATGTCAGACCGACCAGTGAGCATGGCCGCCGAGTGTAACATTTATTGCGCACCCTGGCCACTTTTGATAATGGTTGACATTTACTGCATGAGGTTCAGTTTCAAATCTCTGCAACACACAGTCTGGCCCCCCCTGCATTCTCAACTTTGCTCTCCCGTCAAATCCCTTGACACCGTCAAAGGGATAGAACAGACGCTACGCTCCGCAGCTTCAATTTCAGCCTACATGGTTTTATTTCCAGCTGCGACCGGGATCATCATACGTTCGCATGCGTGGAATTTGTGAAGAGTGGGACTTGACTCCCTGAGCACATCTAATATGCTTGAGTTGCTCTCAGTAGCGTAGGGATACAGGGATAATTATCATGATACTCGTACTCCGTACTTTGATTTCCCTCCGGGAGCTGTGCCTGCAGTGTGTCTCTACGCGGCAAAATCTCGGCGCTTATATCTGTATTTTTTTTTTGACGCTTCAGACTAATACGCAGCCTAGCACAGTACAACCCTTTAACGAGTATGCAACTCTTCTACCTTGCCGCGTTTTAAGTCTATTAGAGGCTAAATTGGAAATTGATGAGATATAGAGTAGGTACAGAAGATACCTTAGGCTATAAGCCAGTAACGTAGAAAAACGAGTCTATAGGTGGCGTCGGTCCCTATATCCTCACAAGCAGACAATCTAACAGAGAAGCATATAAGTTTAAAATGACAGAGGACCACTGACTCCACTGGTTGTACTTCTACACAAGACTGACGAACCATTACATACAATCGATGACAGGCTGGTCAGTGTCTCCCTCGAGCCCTGCGAATAAAAGAAAAGCAGATGGGTACCCGCCCGTGTTCACTTCCGAGGGTGTCCAATTCTTGAGAATGACTTGTCAGGAAACATTGAAACCTTGTCTTATGGGCCTTCGGCGAAAGGCATAAAGGCGCCGGTTACTAGTCACAGAAGCGATTCAGGCACCTCACACCCTAGACGCCCCCTCTGGCAGGTAGAAGAAAAGCACACTTACTCACACACAGAGAGGTAAAGGAAGAAGAAGGGAAAAAAAAAAGAAAGAAAAAAAGAAAGAAAGGCAAGGCTTGGCGTGGTAATGCTGCAATCGGTTCGGAGAGCATTATCTGATTGGGGGACCGTTAGGCTAAACCGATGGCACCGATATTAATTGGCCAATGAGAGTCGTTAGATTAGAGCAGCAAAGCAGCAGGAAAAGAAGCCTCTAATGGTCTGGCTTTTAGATTACGGAGTAGAGGGCAAAAGCTAGGGTCGCGGGACCTATCCATCTTCCGATACATTATAGTACCTCTTGCTGGCAGAGCCCGGGGTATGCTGGGAGGTGCATCTTTGTCTATCCAGAGATTTGCGAGTGCTTCCTGGTTTTGTACTGACACCAGGGAAGGCCATGCGGTGTCTTTTTTTTTTCTTTTCTTTTCTTTTTTTTTTAATCCGGACCCTCAAGGAGTGTGCCAACGAGGAAAGGCGGGTGGGTACGTACCCGTCTCGGGTGTTGTCGCCCTTGCGCCACCGGACACATTCGGAGCTGCGCACCTTCCTTTTTCCTTCCTTGTTCCTTCCTTGTTCCTGGCCACAGCTAAGGTCAACAAAAAAAATCGTGGTAGAGCAGTAGTAACCCGCCATGCATGCAATATGCAATGCAGTCGGTCTGCCTCTTCCTCCAACATCCAACGTCCAAGACCCAACATGCGAACTCGGTCTGGACAGGCCAAGTTTACGACGACGACGAGGGCCATAGCCGCTATGGCCCAGACGCTCCGCATCATGTCGGCCCACAGCCTTGACAACAACCTTTACCTATTGCCTTGGTTTGCTTCGTTTTGCCTCGCATCTCTCTCATGGCACGATGTCATGGCGCACTCCATCCGCTGTCCCGGCCACAGCCCGGTGTCTCCACGCACACCAGCAAAGGCGAGCGAAGCCGTGCATGATAGACGTATCGGCAAATAAAAAGTCCCCTATCCTTGTGAGCCTTCATCTGGTCCGGATGATATACACTCTTGGTGGTTGGTTCACCTTGGCGCTACTGCCTTGCCTGTGTGCCTACTAGTAGGGAATTTCACGCATGTCGAATGCACTAATTTCTCATCCCACGTTTTCTTCTCCCGACACTCCGTGCGCATCTTTTCTTGGCCTCTCCAGTAAGGGGTCTTAGCAAGGTCGTGGCCAATTCATTGGCCTGACCGCATCTTGACACCTGGCTGTTTGCCTTCCTCGTCACCTCCTCGCCTTGTTGTGTCGTAGACTGATGCAAGCATCGAATCTCGGATTCAGCAGAGCCAAGAAAGAAGGATGGCCGTTTCCAAATCAGACTTGTTCAGACTGTCTGCTAGCCAGGCAGCCCAGTTGATCAGGCGGAATCACATTTCCGCGCAGGACTATGCACAGGCTCTTCTGGACAGAGTGAGAGACCGAGATCCCCAGGTCAGATCATGGGTTTATTTGGATGAAAAGGCTGTGATGGAGCAAGCTAAAATTCTGGATGCGCTGCCTCCTGAACAAAGAGGCCCATTCCATGGTGTCGCTGTTGGAATCAAGGACATCTTCTTGACCAAAGGTGGGCGCGATGTTGGCAATGTTCTTTGCTTGCGAAGTCCGTGGCCGGCTAACTATAAGTCCTTACTCCAGACATGCCTACGAGGTATTACTCACGTTTGCATGCACACGATGGAAATGCGGCCGCCGACTCTGCCACCGTAAGCATCCTTCGTTCGGCTGGCGCCATCATATTCGGCAAGACGGCCACTACCGAATTTGCTTCCATGACAGAAGGAGGGCCATGCACCAACCCAAACAACCCCAAACATACTCCGGGGGGCTCTTCTTCGGGATCAGCCGCTGCTGTGGCAGACTTCCAGGCACCCCTTGCAGTTGGCACTCAGACTGGGGGAAGCATTGTACGTCCAGGCTCTTTCAATGGATGCTACGGCTTCAAGGTAGGGCAAAAAAGACATTCAAAGACTTCCTGTGGCATGCTAACATGATGCAGCCCACCTGGGGAGCAATCTCAACTGAGGGTGTCGGTAGGTACTCTATATCAGCAGACACCGCAGGCTTCTATGCGCGGACCGTTGAGGATATCGAGATGCTGGCCAGACTGTTCCGGCTAGACTCTCTCACGGCCAAACCGTTGAAGCCAATGTCAGTTGCAGGAGCAAGAATTGCCTTTATCAAGACTCATATATGGCCGTATGCTGGTCCTGGGACACGTGCCGCCTGGGACTTGGCTCAGGGTCTACTCAGAAACCACGGCGGTCATGTTGAAGATGTTGACCTGCCTGAAGACTTCTCGAAATGCTCCTATTGGAGAGACACCGTCGTAGCCCAAGAGGCCCGTGCTGCGTTCCTGTCGAGTAAGTTCAACATGCGCCCCAACACCTGTCGATGGCTGATATGCTGAGAGCTCTGGAACTTGAATAGAGTACCGCGAAGACAAGGAGAAGATACACGGTGACATTGTAAAGCTCCTCGAAAACCCAAAGTTACCCAGCGCGAGGGAAGTTGTTGACGCCTACGACGGGATCGCGAGGCTGCGAGCCGAATGGGATCAAATAGCCAGAAATTACGACATCATCATTACACCAAGTGCCATTGATGAAGCGCCAGAGGGCATAGAAGATACAGGAACGGCTGTGAGTTCTGTCGACTCCTAATGACGGTTCGGCACTAACAAGGGCAGATATTTTGCACCATGTGGACTATACTCCACGTTCCTGCTATGAACGTGCCGGGGTTCAAAGGCCAGTGCGGCCTCCCTATTGGGCTCACAGTTGTGGGATCCCGCTACAGCGACATGGAAGTTCTCCAAGGAGGGAAGGCTATAGGAGCCATATTTAACGGGCATGACTGACGAATACATCAACGCCGCCAAGTGATAACACTGACACAAGTCCCGGAAAGGCGTGCAACAATGAGAAGATGGGAGAACGAAGAGGACTTTTGCTGGCTGAGGATATATATGTTCCCAAAGGAGTAGGTAGTTTTCGATAGTCACACCCTTCTCCAAAGCTAGAAAAAGAAAAGAAAAAGGAAGAAACCAAGTCTATACGGCACCTTTTGATCCCCACCGTGTTGGAGTGTCACTCATGTCAAACTCGATACTCTTGGCCGGCACAATATCGCTATGCTTCAGTACCAGCCTATCGATCTTTAGTCCTCGAACATAGTTTTTGCCCTGCGTCGCCGCACCAGGTGCAGAGATGGCAAGTGTATGCTCCCCAGCTCCACGAAGGGCTCCAGGAAGTCGTAACTCAACCGTGTCGAAGAACGGGGTGCCGACGACATATTCATCGCTCGCAGGGTCGAGAGGGTAGAAACCATGTGCTGAGAAGACGTACTACGCGCTCGTCTGAACCAAGTCCTCATTGCTACTTAGTCCGGCCGCCGTGATGTTGGTTCTCGATCCAAGCAATCTAGCGAATCATCTCGGCAGAATTCGTAGGGTATCCCATCGCAGAGTACAAACAGGGGACGCGACGCGAAGGTTTGTGAAATGTCGGATGATTTGACCACTGGCAAAGATGAAGTGTCGCGCCGCCAATCCATCTCAGCCTCACAACAGTGTCAGTCTAAGCAGAATCCTCGGCCATGTGGCTGCATCAAGTCGGCAACGGCCCTCACTTTGCTTGCTATGCAGCGACGGCTTCTCAACTACCTCGCAGGTTGCATTGTCCAGGCCGTTTCGGATAAGCTGAGGCGAGAGACGGTGTATTTGGTGCAATTGTAATCTACTCGGACTGCGCTGCCCGTGCTAGACATGACATTAAGCGGTCAATGTAGAGTAAACTCCTGCCCCTGTATGAAGAAGAAGAGAAAGAAAAAAACCAAAAAAAAAAAAAATCGACAGAGAGGAAGAGAGAGATGGTCAAAGACAGTGAGAGAGAGAATGACGCAAAACAAGGCATCGGCTGCTTTTCATCTTGTTGAAAATTGTGCTTTTCCTGCTCTATTTGTCCAACAGGCTCTTCATCTCGCTCTTGATTCTCGTAATGGTGCCGGGACCGCCGTACACCATCCCGGTGTAGACCATGGCGACGCTAGCACCGGCATTCAAGACCCTGAGCGCCTGTTCGCCATTGGTGATGCCGCCCGTGGCAAAAAGGACCTTTTGAGAACCTGCCGCCCGCCGATCCAGCATCTTCCGATAGCGCCCGACCAGGTCCAGGGTGCGGCCGAACATGGCCGGGCCAGAGTACCCGCCCGTCTCCATGAGGGCTCTCTGCTCCCCGGCCGAGAGCACGACGCCATCCGGGACCAGGCCCGTCCTCCTCGTGGTGGTGTTGCCGACGATGAGGCCGTCGACGCCGCTGCGCTGCACCGCCTCCACGACGCCCTCTAGCTGCGCGTCCTCGTCCTCGTCCGGCGACACCTTGACCATGACCCTGGGCGGCGCCTTCCTGTCCGTCCGCGCCGCCTCCCTTACGACCGCGGACAGCAGCCTGGCCAGCGGGCCCGCGGCCTGTAGGTCTCGAAGGCCAGGGGTGTTGGGGCTGCTCACGTTGACGACGATGATGTCGGCGTACCGGGCCAGCCTCGACACGCAGTACACGTAGTCGCTCGCCGCGTCCCGTTCGTCCGTCTCCTTGTTCTTGGCGATCTGGACGGCGAGCAGTCTGCCTGCCGTTAGGCTCCCGGGGGGCACGCCGGCCGCGCCGTCGAGCACTTGCTGCTCCGTCAGGCCCCGCGAGCGCGCAAACCTCCGGACCCTCTCCCTCAGCCGTCTGGCCACGTCGTCGGCGCCCCTGGAGTTGAGTCCGTAGCGGTTCACCAGGCCGTCCGTGGACGGGACCCGGAAGACGCGCGGCCTGGGGTTCCCCTCCTGCGGCAGGGGCGTGACGCCGCCGATCTCGACGACGCCTGCGCCGAAGCCAAAGAGCACGTCGACCAGCTCGCCGTCCTTGTCGAGACCGGCCGAGATGCCGACCGGGTTGCTCAGCCGCGTGCCCAACACCGACGTCGACAGCTCCGGCGTCTGCAGAGAGCGTCCCCTCTCGCGCGGCGCCAGTCCCAAGTCGTGCAGCGTCTTCAGTGCCGCCGTGCCGGCGTGGTGGGCCTCCTCTGCGTCGGGGTACACGGCTCGCATCACGCGCGGCACGACGTATCGGTGCACAAAGGCCCTCGTGTCCGTCGTGTACAGGTACGCCATGTAGGCGGTGGCCGCGAGCGCGCTGCCGTACAGGATTGTCTTTGCGCGGCCAGCTAGGGCCGAGGCGTTGGTCGCGGTGGAAGCTCGTCGTCGTCCGTCTCTGGCCCAGGGCGGGAGGCTGCGGCCGGCAAGTCTTGATCGGAGTGCAGCGGTGCACATGGTTGCATTGGAGAGGGCTCGAGGCCTGTCCGAGCCTCTCAATTGACGAGCGGTTGTGGGCTGACTGGCTGTTGGGAGCTTGGAACAAGTTGTCGGGTTGTAGTCGGCTGATGGGAGTCGGTGACGGGGTTTTGGAGTTTCCGGTGGGTGGGTCCGTGTATACTCCATATGTATGGATAAATCATGTCTTTTTTTCTTTTTTTTTTTTTTTTTTATAAATTAAGGATATCCCTTTACTATAAACTACATATTTCTCTCAGGCACAGTCTGGTAGACTCTTTCCTGTTTTCACCATCGACTGCAGCCTGCACTCCTCAGTTCGTCAAATCATACAATCCAATCTGCTCCAGATAAGCCTCTAAATTGGGTTCTCGTCCCAGGAAAGCAGCCACCATCTTGCCCTCGTCCACACTGCCGCCCTTATCCAGCACCATCTGGCGGTACCTCAGCCCTGCCTCCGGACTCATGGGGTCGTCGGCGAAACATGTCTTCCACATGTCGGCGGCCAGTATGCGTGTCCTGTCAACAAGTTAGCATAGGCCACGTACGGGCCTTCGTCCTCTCTCAAGAGAACACCTGCGTGGACATGGATGTTTCAGCACGTACGATAAGTAACTGTAGTAGTTGGCTTCCTGGCCCCATATGAAATGCGGTGTAGTGGCATATCCATTTCCTATGACGCTCCCGTCTGCCGGACCCTGCAGTCCAGAGACCCTCGTGATGCAATCATAGTACTCCTTGGCAATGTCCATCCTCTCGAGCTCTTCATGGCACGATGGATTATGAACCTTCATGTCGAAAAGACTCATTCCAATCTGTCGCGCGGCCGAGATGCCCTCGTTTACCTTCTTGGCTGCAACCAGTTTCGACACTACCTCGTCCGGCATGTGTTTCTCTGGAAGTTGGGACTTGTCCGGGTTCATGCAGCGCCAGTAGGCTTCGTAATATACTGACAGATGCGAATAGTGGCAGCTCATGCTCTTGAGAGTCTCGGGCAGCCAACACCAGAACTCGAGAAGTTGGCTGGGGGCCTCTCCAAAGTCCCGTCTCCCGCGCCATCCATGATATTGCGCATATCTGGTGCGGCCCATGAGATCATGCATCCCTGCGGCAGCCTGTCAACATCCACGTCAGAGCATTCGTCAGATTGTCTGCCCACTCACCGTGTCCGAGCTCGTGGAATATGGTGATTACATCGGAATGCTGCAAGAGAGCAGGCGTGTTCCTTGTTGGGGGAGTGACGTTGCAGATCAAGGCGGTGGCGCTGGGGACATATTTACCCCGACTGTCGATGTAGCTCTGGTCAAAATAGAAAAGTTAAAAATGTTACTTCCGTCCAGCGTGCCTTTTGAAGGCTATCTTGCGGCTTCCAGGATATTTACATTACTCACCGGTCGAACACTAAAGTCAGCAGCGTGGTTGTACTTGCCTTCCCTCGGGTACAAATCCATGTACAGATGACCTACAAAACTTCCATCGACCAAGTCTCTGACCGTAAACACCTTGACATCCTTGTGCCAAACCTCGTCGTCACTCCTCTGTGCCAACTCCACTATCTCAAGGTGGAAAAGCTTCTCAAAGATTTCCAGCATCCGCTGCAATACATAGTCGGCGGGGAAGTACTCTGCCACTAGCTCGCTGTTGACGTCTCGTGCCTCAAGCATCTTGTTATCGTAGTACACAAAGTCCCAAAAGTGAATTGGGCCTCCATCCCCACGAAGTCTCTGTAGCGCCACCAGCTCATGCCGCACAAGAGGCTCCAGTCTCGTCGCCAGGTCGTTGAGGAGATTCATGACCGCCTCGGGAGACTTCATCATGCGGCGTGACACGAGTTGGTGGCTGTACGAGGAGTAGCCCAGCATGCGCGCGCACTCGTCTCTCAACAAGACGGCTTCGCGGAACAGGCTTGCGTTTCCAGGGTACATGCGCTGCCTGGCAACAAATACCTCCTCGCGGGTCTCTTCAAGTCTGCATTGTCTCAGAACCTTGTTTACTGTCGGACTGTGAAGCGATATGCGCCGTCTGCCCTGTTCGTCCTTGTCCAGACTGTCCAGCATGGCTCTGGACATGCCGTCCAACTCAAGCTCGTGTTTCCAGAGGCTCCCTGGATCGTCCCCAAGGTTCTTCACAAAAGCAGCACGGACATCCGTCCTGCGTCTTGTGATCCGGGTGAAGCGCTCTTTCATGTCGTCAGGTAGATTGAGTCCCAGGTGGATGAACTTGACATAGGTATCCGACAGCAGCCGCTCCGACTCTTCATCCAGGTCTCTCGGATTTTGCTTCACCACGGCATCGACCAAAGCAAAGACATGTGGGCTCTTGTAGATGGATTCGAATGCCGCTTGCACCTCTTTGGCCCCGTCGGATGCCACCTTGCGGACTTCTGTCGAGGGAGACACATTTTCCAGGAGGACAATGGCCTCGATTTCATAGCTTATTTCGTCCTCAAGCTGATTCAAGGGAACGAGCGTGTTTGCAAAAGTTGCGTTCTGCGGCGAGACGGCTGCTATAAGCTGGTAGACGTCCTTGCTGGCCTTCTGGACAAGCCTCCTAGTCGTCGCAGCTATTTCGGCCGGGGTGACGTTGAATTTAAGCGGAGGGGGAATACCTCGGGTTCTGGCCATGTTGCTTTGCTTGTATTGTACGTGTTTGGCCTTGGCTGGAAAATCTTGTGCAAAATCGAGCGAGGATCATGTCAGTTTCTGGTGCACGACCATGGCCAGTCTTTTTATAACCGCGTATGGGATTCGCACCTTTGCCCGGCGTTACTCAACAGACGTCGTCATTCTGCGTAACCACAACCACAACCACACAAGCCGGGCCGACCTCGTGGGTCGAGCAAGAAGAGAAGAAGAGAGAATGTATGCGCGATTTAACGTGCCAATTGACCAATGAGCGCGTCCTGGGCTCGCATCTCGCAAGCCTCACAAGCTGCAATGGCATCTCACCACCACCATCTCAAGCACCTGCAGTCAGCAGCCTTGTGACGAAGCTTGCTGGTAGTCACGAGGGTGGGCTGTTCGAATATCCCATGGCCAACGGGGAAGTTGCCACCGGAAGTGGAACTTTGGTCCTTCCCGGCCGGGAACCACTGTTTTTGCCGTGTTGAAATGAGCTTGTACCAATCGGGTACTTTGCGGCTGCAAGAGGTCAAACGCTCCTGGCAGCGTGAAAGTGACCTGACCTGTGTGTGGCCTGTTACGCAAATACGAGCTCCATTTTTACCTACCAGCTAGATATACTCTCACGGCTGTACGTCCGTGATTGATGTCCGTAGGCTGCCGCTGAAAGTCATTTCAGGGGTTGCATTGTGCCAGGTAGGTGGGGGTACCTGGGATATAAGGACGTAGGTAGGAGTGTAGCTTACATTAGGTACCTAGGCACTCCTTTCTCTCCTCTTTTATGCATATCTTGTCGTAACCCCTGCGCTAAAGTGGGGCCTGCAGCCGTTGTCGTTGCACAGCCAAAGGGGTCAAGTCAAGAGTCAAGTTGGTCCCGCCTGCCGCTGCCGCCTGCCACACCCACCTGCCACCCACCTGCCACCCACCTGCCACCCACCTGCTCCACTGCGCACAGTCCACGCTTGCCATGGATTCGCTAGCTTGCCCCGGCAACCGCGCTTGGCACAAGCCGCTCAGATGCGGCCTAATCCATTTATGGCCTATCAATATTGATTTGTCTCGCATCAAAGTCCGTAGTCCGTTGAGTCTGCTTGTCGTTGACTACCTTCAAAGCCTCTCCCTTCCATCACCGCCTACCGCGTCACATCACGGCTGCGACGGTCGTACTGGCGTCGACGGAAAATCTCTACGCTGCTGCCGACCGTTGCCGCTTTGCGCCTGTCTTGCTTAAACCGCGCAATTCTCCGTGTAATTGTTGGGCGTCAGCAGACCTCTTTGCCACTGCAACTGTGTGTTACGAAAACAAGTGGCCAAGGCCCTTTTTTTGGGTATTTATTTTTATTTTTTTTTCTTTTGGGCTCTTTGCTATTTCTCCCACGAGAAATTCCATTCGATTTCGGCTTCCGCGCAAACCAAGCCAAGAAAGACTCCTTGCGGTGCACACTATACCCAAAGATCGATCGAAACCCAACCCACTGCTCATCCAGCTGGCCTGCTTCCAATATACCGCTTTTCGAACCTTACCAACATCTTCCGACTAAAGCCCACACCAATGTCTTGAATAACCAGCCGCGACCATCCGGACCACAATGGACGATTTCTCCCCGCTCGGCGCCAGGAGTGGAGGCATTGCCCAGGCGGGCAACCGGCCAGACTATTACAAAGTCATTGGCATCTGTCTGGCCGTAGGCTCTGGGCTTTTTATTGGAACGTCCTTTGTCCTCAAGAAAGTCGGCCTGCTTCGAGCCAACGAAAAGTATAATGAAGTTGCCGGGGAGGGCTACGGCTATCTCAAAAACGCCTATTGGTGGGGTGGCATGTCGCTCATGATTCTCGGCGAGGTTCTAAACTTTGTCGCATATGCCTTTACTGATGCCATTCTCGTCACACCACTCGGAGCCCTGTCCGTTGTCATTACCGCCGTACTTTCGGCCATTTTTCTAAAGGAACGACTAAGCATAGTCGGCAAGGTCGCGTGCTTCTTGTGCATCATTGGCTCTGTCATCATCGCGCTGAACGGACCTCAAGAGTCCTCAGTCGCTAATATCCAGGACATGCAGGACAAATTCATTACCCCTGGATTCCTATCATATACCGGCGTTATAATCATAGGGTCTATCATTACAGCCTGGTACGTCGGCCCTAGATGGGGCAGCAAGAACATGCTTGTCTACATTTCCATCTGCAGCTGGATCGGTGGACTGAGCGTCGTGTCAACCCAAGGCCTTGGCGCAGCCATTGTGGCCTGGATTAGCGGAGATCCGCAGTACAAGCATTGGTTCCTCTGGGTGTTGTTGTTCTTCGTCATGTGCACTTTAGTAACAGAAATTGTCTATCTGAATGTAAGTCTGCGCTCCTGCGCTCCCTCCTGAAGCTCGGAACCTCGGAACCTAGCAAGGCGCGCTCCAATACTGACCATATTCTTCTTGGCAATCAAATTAGAAAGCTCTCAACATTTTCAATGCAGCTCTCGTCACACCCACGTATTATGTTTATTTTACGAGCACAACGATAATAACATCCATTGTCCTGTTCCAAGGTTTCAAGGGGACGCCGCAGCAGATTGTTACCGTGGTCCTGGGGTTCCTCACAATCTGCTCCGGAGTGGTTTTACTTCAGCTATCAAAGTCTGCCAAGGACGTACCTGACGCGGCCGTCTTCAAGGGCGATCTGGACCAGATTCAAACAATTGCTGAGCAGGAACAGCCAGAAACGGAGCCAAAGGCCGACGCCATACGCGGCACTGCCGCTATTGTGCGACGCATCTCTAAGGCTCGCCTGAGAATGGAGGCGGAAGAATTCAAGAGGCTTCATGAGGACAGAATGGCGGAAACCATGGCCCCCATCAGCGAAGACGGAGCATCCGAGTATGAGTGGGATGGATTACGGAGACGCAGGACGTTGGCAGCTGGCATGCGAGCACGAGCAGCCACTTCACCACAGCCGCCGACACCATCCATCAGGGCCGTCGGAACGCCGACCAGCCTCCATCCTCCACTGGGCATGTCGAGATTTCCAAAAGAAGAGGAGCTGCCAGAGCTCGAGGCGGACCGTAGCACCTTGTTTTCGAGCATTGCCGGCACCATTCGCGGACGGCCCCGTACGAGTAACACGCTGCCAACATACGGGGATGAGTATCCGGCAAGCAAGCCGCCGCGCAGTCCGCTACAGCCTGTGCCATTGACCCGGATCGTGGTTCCGGAACAAAAGGCAGATGGCGAGACTGGTGCGTACGACGACCCAATGCGCGAGCACGGATTCCCCAACCAAGACGCCGAGTGTCGTGGCGCAAGCCGGAATTCGCAGAGTATTCCTCCCACGCTGCCACCCCATTTGGACCGTCGCCAGTTCTCCTTCAATCGAGTGTTTCGACGCAACGCCGGACCAGGCGAGGAAGAACGGTTCGGCCTCGTGAAGGAAGGAGACGACGACGCACAGCATCCTTCGTTCGTGTAATTGTTACGCTGAGGGTTTTCGATAGAGGACGTTGTTCTGGAAAGGGTGGTCCCAGACACGATGCAGCGGGGGAAGAGAGGGAACTAAAATGGTTTTTTTTTTTTAAGGATTGCGTGCATGCCTGCAGGATATGGCGTTTTGTCGGGTACCGGGAAAGGGAGGAGGGAAGGGGAGGGGGGGGGGTACATACACGCGCGGACACGTACACGTACACGTACACGTACACGTACACATATCTACACTTGTACATGTGTAAATGCTCTGGTCTGTATTGTTATTAGATGGGACTGCATACATGGGCGGGATGTCAGCGGGTATCTGACGCTTTACTGATGATGGTCATGGATCAAATAATGAGACTATATTTCTTATTCATCCCCCTTTTCAATAAATCGTCCTTTTGCAGCAAAAGGGCCGCGGCGTCAAGGATATTTCAAGGTGGTCAGTTCCACTGTACGTACGCATCTTCACAATTTATTCGTTTAAATCAATTCGCTAACCCGCCGTGTATGTCGTCAATATGCTGCTCAAACGCCGTCCGTCGAAACCGTCATATTCCCTGCATCAGTACAGTCCTCGTCCTGTCCAAGTGGTATATCTCCGTTGCACAGCAGTGCATCCTGCGCCCCCCTTTACCAGTCCACAGCCCATCCATTCTGGTCGAGAAACTCCTCGCAAGCCTGTCTCAGCGCAAGGTTCGGCCGCAGCTCGCTCTCCTGGAGGGGCTCCCTCGTCAGAGGATCGCTGGGGTGCCGACGAAGGTGCTCCATTATCGCCGCGCGCTCGTACGACTTTCCGGTTTTTGTCTGGGGCGAGTCAGCCTCGGGGTTTTCGACATGGTGCCGTGGGTTTCCTCTTTTTTTTTTTTTTTTTTTTTTTTTTTTTTTTTAATCCTTAGGAACAGCAATAATGCGGGTAGGAGGCTTACAATGACAGGATCGACCATGACGGCAAAAGTGATGTCGTCAATGATCCAGTCTGGGACTTCCCTTTTCCGCGAGGCATTCTCCCTCGCCGTCGCAAAGACCTTTCGCATGCGCTGGACTTTTCGGTCGCTCTGTTTCCGTATCGCTTCCTTCTCGGCCTCGTCACCCTCTGTCGAGACCATCTCATCCCTGTGCTTGAGGAGGAGATCGACCATCTGGTTCTCGAGCTCGAGCTCTTCTTGCAGTCGCTTCCGTTCCTTGTAATCCCACCTTTCCTTCTTGCACTTCAGGACGAGGGCTGTGGCGGCGGTGAGGGACCTGTCGCCGGTGGCGGCGCAGAGGGAGTGCGCTGTGAGGGCGTGGCTGAGGGCGGTGTCGTAGTCGCCGAGGGAGAGGAGAGCCTGGGCCAGGTAGTAGTTCGCTTTCATAGATGACGGACAGAGCTTGAGGCAGGCTTCGCAGTCGGAGATGACGGAGTCCCAGTGGCCGAGTTTGACGCGGGCCATTGCGCGGTTGGTGTAGAGGGCCGGGTTTTGGGGATCTGCTATTATGCTGTGGTTTTGTTTTCTCTTTGTTTAGATTGCGCTCAGTGCCCCCATCTTGAACTGGATACGTGTTTTATCAGGAGGGAAGAAGGACAAGGACAAGGACAAGGGGAGGAGGGTTGTGGTGTTGTTGTCGTTGGCATGTTACGGGACCCCGTCTGGGGGCACAAGAGAGAAAGAAACATACGCTTTGGAGTAGAGGCTGTCCGCGTTGACGTAGTCCCCATTCTGGAAGTATCTGTTGCCCTCCTGCTTCAGCTGAAGAGATCGCGACATGTGGAATGCGGGTTGGTTCTTCTTTGGTTTCGGTTCGGCTGTCTATTGGGCACAAACACAGTTATATTATGTAGAAGGGGGAAGGGAGGGGGGGGGGGGGGTGGAGGAGCAGTTCCCCGCTTCGTTTGATACTCGGTGATACCAGGTCGAAGCGAAGCGATGCCAAGAAAAACCCTGCTTGGGGCGCAAAATGCGAAAAAAGAAAACAAGATTGCAGATGAGATGGCAAGCCAGGCGGAGGAGGGATTCTAGCGTCATGAGAAGAGCCGCGCGGCGTGGAGCATGTTAATGATGTAAAAGCTTGGAGGAAACAGGTACTATTAAAAAGAAAGAAAGAAAAGGAAAGGAAAGGAAAGAAAAGTACACTAAAAGAATAAGAAGGCACCGGAAGCTTTTCTCTCTCTTCTTCTTTTTCTTCTCAAGCACGCCAAGAGAAAAACCGGTGTATGCACGACGGGACGGAGCCGAGGTTGGGAAAACCAGGCTGTGAGATTGCGAGGCAGTGCAGACGAATTGGCGCCTGCCGGTGAAGTACAGCGAGTCTAAAAGGGGATAGTGGCTTGCACCTTTGAGCTGCGTACATGTGTCTGTCGGCCGTAGAAGACGGACGGGGGGGGGAATGACGATGGTTGAAGAAGAAAAAAAAAAAGAAAAAAAAAGAGAACTAAGGGTGGGGGTAGATATTTAAGACGGGCAGGAGAAGCTTTGGAATATTCGACGACGGCGTGGATTGGCTAGAACCAGGTAGCTAAAAGGGTCTAAACGGGCGTCGCGGGATAAAAAAAAAAAAAGAAACAGAAAAAAAAAGAAGAGAAAGTGACCGGTCCAACAAAGCCACAGGGTAACCGACTTTTTAATCGAGAGGTGTGACGATCGAGGTCGGTTTATGTAAGCAGAACTACAAGGCAGTTTAGGCTAAGCAATGTAACGCTAAGTTATAATTATAGTTATAACTAATAATTCTATTAAAAACTAGCTAGGAAAATAGTTTTAAGTAATAAAGTCTTATATAGCTAGGTACTTACTAGTAATAGTAGTAATTAATAGTGTTACTTACTTCTATTAAGTAGTAATTACTTTTTTTACTTACTAGT
>JFZS01000142.1:0-62200 GCA_000709145.1 Balansia obtecta B249
TAAGTAATAAGATTATTATAATAATAAATAGTAACTAAAATAATAAATATAAGTATAATAAACTAAAAGAATCTAATTAAAGTTAAAATATTATAAAAAAAAGATTAAAAGAAAAAAAAAACTTTATTAATATAATTACTTATAGGTTTTTAAGAATAAAGACTTAAAAAAAAAAGAGAATAATATTATAGCTTAACTAGTAGCTTAGTAGAACATTAGTTTAAAAAAAACTAATTAACTAATTATATTATTACTTACTACTTTATTAGTAAGCAGAAAAGGCAATTACTACTTAATAGAAGTAAGCAATACTATTAATTACTACTATTATTAGTAAGCACTTAACTATAAAAGACTTTATTCCCTAGAACTATTTTTCTAGCTAGTTTTTAATAGAATTATTAGTTACTATTACAATTATAACCTAGCGTTATATTGCTTAGCCTGAGCTGCCTCGTAGTTCTGCTTACATAAACCGACCTCGATCGTCACACTTTGGCTCGCCACCCGTCTCCCCAGCTGGTTTGTCACATGGCAGCCGAGCTTCGGTCACGGCGCATCACGCCGACGTCAAGACAGTCCAGTTCTCCCCCGTCCGTCATCGCGAAGGATTTCACCGCCACCACAACTTCATCCTCCTCTGATGGAACCCACCATGCGACAGGGAGAGTAAGCGGTCGGCACTGCGCTTCTACCAGGACTCATGGATGAATTTGCGGCAGAAGTCATGGCCTCAGCCGAGAACGCGATTGCCGCGGACGACCGCTCGCAGCCGAGCCAAACCCCCATGAACCATGCGAAACAAGGGAAATCACCAGCGTCACAAAAGAGAGGGTGGCGAGGACTCTCGACGTTGCGGGAAAAGGCGTCAATCCAGGACAGGCTTGTAGAGAAGTAAGACATGGCGGACAAGTTGCACAGCCTTCTGGTCCAAGGGAATTGACAAGATGGAAAACCCGTGGACGCTGATGATGAGTCCCTCTCTGTGTAGGCTTCTCCAACAAGTCATCCCGATCGACGGCTCAGAACACGCCGCCGGTAAAGATGCGCCCAATCCATTCGAGCGACCAAACTTCAACCTGACCATCATGTCCCAGAACTTTCGACGATTCAACTCCCGCATCGGCGTCGTATTCCGCTTCCAGGACAAGGTCGAGGCTCTCCTCTCCTGGCAGACGACGTCGCACACAGTCTCCTTGCTCGCCATCCTGACGTTTGTCTGCCTTGACCCGTACTTGCTGTCTGCTCTGCCCATCGCCGTCCTCGTCTTCGGCATCCTCGTCCCCGGCTTCATTGCCAGACACCCAGCACCACCCAGGGGCACACTATCGAGCGAGCAGAGCATTGGCTATTCGCCATCCGGGCCGCCGCTAGCCCCTGCCGCGACGCCGCGGCTCGCCAAGGAACTCAGCATGGATTTCATCCGCAACGCGCGCGACTTGCAGAACCAGATGGGAGACTTCACCAACGCATACGATAAAGTGGTCGAGCTGCTCGTGCCCCTTGCCAACTTCAGCAACGAGGCCCTCTCGTCGACGGTGTTCCTCTTCGCCTTCTTTGGCGGAATCGTCATGATGCTCGCGGCGCACATGCTTCCTTGGCGATTCATCCTCCTCATCGCGTCATGGACACCAGTCATACTGTGCCATCCAACCGTCAATAGGATCCTCCACGAAGCACGTACCAACCAGACCAGCGTGCAGGAGTCGATTGCAAAAGTCTGGCTGGAGAACTGGATCGCAGAAGACGTCATCCTCGACTCCGCGCCAGAGACGAGAGAGGTCGAGATCTTTGAGCTTCAGCGCAAGTCTCCCGCCGGCATATGGGAACCATGGGTCTTCTCTCCCAACCCGTACGACCCCTTGTCCCAAGCCCGCATAACGGGAGACCGGCCCAGGGGAGCACGGTTCTTCGAGGACGTCCTCCCCCCGAGTGCATGGGAATGGAGCGAAAAGAAATGGGCTCTGGACCTCTGGAGTCGCGAGTGGGTCGAGGAGCGTATCATCACTGGCGTCGAGGTCGAGACGGAGGGTGAGCGGTGGGTGTACGACATTTGGAGCGACAAGGAGGACAGGACCGGCGTGATTGACACGCCAGAGCCGGTGAAGCAGAAGGACATGGCGCAGAGACTGACAAGCTGGGAGGAGGGCGAAGATGGGACGGGGAGGAGGGGGGACTGGCGGAGACGGAGATGGGTGCGGCTGGTGAAGAGGAAAGCTGCTGCTCCTGCAGAAACAGAATAGTGCTTCTGACCAAGTTGAATTTGCCCTCTTCCGCGCCCAAGCATTTACGAACTCCGAGTCATATGGTATTGCGGACATGCAGCGTGAGTCTGAACCTCAGTTAATCATCGATATGCGAGACGTGCATACAGCGCACGAATATATGTCACGATTACATCTTGTGTTACATGGTCGCTTGATATGTCATGGCCACGACAGCCAACAGTAAACAGTAAACAGGACCAGACGCCGATCGCTGTGCAAAGGCCGATCAAAGGCCGGCAGGTATCCGGACGTCCCGAAATGAAGACCTCATATAGTGTGCCGCTGGACCCCGGCCCCTCCTGCTGCTGCTAGAAATGGTATCAAATCAGATTGCCACCTCCCCAAGAACGAAAAAAAAAAAAAAAAAGAGAAGAGAAGAGAGAGAGAGAGAGAGAGAGAGAGAGAGAGAAATACAAATAGATGGAAAAGCAGCGCTGCATGACTGGGCTTCACTTGGAAACAACCATTCTGTCGAGGATCTTTTGTATGCCATCCGCTTTCCCGCTGCCGCCATCCATTTCGTGCGCCATTTTCCTGGCGCGCGCTATGAGGATGGTGATGACGGACTTTGTGTACTCGAAGCTGCCCATCCTCTCCATGTATGCCACTGCGTAGCGCTTCACCTGGACATCCGACGTCTTCTGCTTGAGGATGTTGATGAGCTGCATGTTGCCCGGGTTCGCGCGGATGCTGTGGATGATGGGGAAGGAGAACTTGCCCTCGGTGAGGTCTTCACACAGGCCCTTGTTGTCGCTGTACTCCCTGGATGACAGGTTCAGGTAGTCGTCGCGGATCTGGAAGATGAGGCCAATGAGGTTGACGAGCGGCACGCAGTCGACGGCGGCGGCAGACTCGGCCTGCATGAGCTTGATGCCGAGTCGGAAGAGGCCGCCGGTCTTGTTGCCGACCATCTCGAGGTAGTCGTCCTCGGTGGGACAGGTGAGGGTGTCGCGCCAGAAGAGGTCCATGCCCTGGCCGCGGTGGAGGTTGACGAGCTCGTCGGCGAAGACGCTGATGATGTTGGGGTTGCCGAGCTTCTGCAGCTCCTGCAGGGCGACAAAGTATATGTAGTTGGCCGAGTTGATGGTCTGCGGCACGCCGAAGATGTTGTGGGCGACGGGGAAGCCTCGGCGCAGTTCGGAGGAGTCCTGGACGTCGTCGACGAGGAGAGAGGATTCGTGGAGCATGCCCACTGCCTTGGTGATGATGGCCAGGCGGCCGGCGGGCACTTGGAGAAAAGCATTGAAGGAGGTGATGAGGTTGGAGCGGAAGTCCTTGCCCGGATGACTGGCCACGTAGTCGAAGGGGGCGCGGACGACCTTTTCCTTGTCCTCGGTCCACGAGCGGCGGGGCGTGTAGTTGAGGTCCTGGTGCTCGTATCTCCTGGGATCGGGCGGCTGGGATGGATCGAGCTGCTGATGCATGATTGCGCTGGCGATGGGCGTGGTGGGATTCGAGAGAGCGGCGGGCGCAGTCTGGTCTGGGAAACTTTCGGCGACGGGGGGGTTGTTGAGACGGTGAGGAAGCGAGGCGGGGTGGGTACAAAGGAGTGGTTGTTGTAGTTGTAGTTGTAGTTGCTGTTGCTGTTGTAGCTGTTGTAGCTGTTGTTGTTGTTGTTGTTGTTGTTGTTGTTGTTGTTGTTGTTGTTGTTGTTGTTGTTGTTGTTGTTGATGATGATGATGTTGATGATGATGATGATGACTCTTCCAGCCGCCCTGCAAGCTGTGGACGTTGAAGCTGTTGAAGTTGGCGAATGCGTTGGCTGCTCCGGTAGCGCCGCCGCTGCTTCTTCTTCCGACGCCAGTGCTGGATCGCCGGGGGGGGATGGGTGGGCTGGGCGGATTGATGGTAGTCGCGGCCATCTTATGAGAGGCCAGTGCTGGGAACTGTTCCGAGGAGGGCATCTCGACAAATAGGCAGGCAGCAAAGCACGGCCGCCGGCTGGTGCCTTGGAAACAAGCACGAGGTACACGAGATGCTATGTTGGGTGCGGGTTGGGTAGTGCGGGAGGGAGTGGTTGGCAGTGGGTCACTTGATGCTGGATATTGCGGGAATAATGGCGAGATGTTGTTGTTAATGGCAATCGACGTCGTGGAGGAGGAGGAGGAGGAGGTGGTGGTAGTTGAGGTGGGTGGTGGTGCTTGTGGGTTGTGGGCAGCGTAACCGGGATGATCCCCTCTCCCCCTCTCCCCGGTCCCCAATCCTGATACGAGAAAGTGTCGTGCAGATGCAGATGAGCAAATGTCGTGGATGTCCGGCCGTATGAGTAGCGAACGAGTTGTTGGCCAACGTCTTTGATGTCTCACGGCATCAAGAGCATCGAGAGCATCGGGAGCACCGAGAGCATCGAGAGCGTGGCGTCGGCCGACTGAGCTGATGGGTGAGGTGGGACGATGCGTCGGGTGACAATCCAGTGTCAAATGACAGACATGTGACGCTCGTTACTGGTCGGCCTACCCGGGATCAGGGATCAGCACTGACAAGGCGAATGATTCGCTCATTGGATGGCTTAAGTCGGCTTGTCGACCAGGGAAGCATCTAATTATGGCAGCAGCAACTGAGCTTGGGTGGCCTTGTACCGGGGTACATGCATATCCCAAACCGCGACGCGATGGAGCCTCCTACCAGGTACCTGTAGGTTATGTACCGAGGTACCTGGAACCTATTTTATTTTATTTGCTCCTCAGGATGCTTGCTATATACATGTTGCCGCGCCACCCCCACTAGGTACCTAGGAACCTAGGTACTCTTTTTTTTTTTTTTTTTTTTTTTTTTTTCCCCGCAAAGGCCTTACAACATGACATCTCAAGAATATGTCGTCGAGTCTCTTAGAAAGCTCCCACGAGGCAGCTCTACGACCAAACTAGGCAATCCCTCACTTTATTAAAGAGCTCTTTGCCCCATGTCGGGGCAGCGTCCCACGGTACCCCCTCGAGCCAAGTTACTTGTTCCGGTTGGACTACATTGGTCAACACACTCGGACTGATCATGGCAGCAAAAGAACTCGACACCGAAAAACATTAGCATCCAGGTGCCGATCTGGCCAAGTCTTCTCAAGCCCTGCGCGCTTCAACTGTTCGCCGTCTACAGACGAAATACGGAGCAGCCAAAGCCCCCAAAGTCCCACCATGCCATGACCACCCCGCCCGCCGTTTGACGCCACGATGAGCGGCGCGGCGTTGCTGGGGAAACTACATTGCGACCCAGCGCCGTAAACCGTAAGCACCCCTTCTCCACAATTCGTTGCTTCCACATCGTAAAGTGCATCATCTCCTTACCACAATTTATTAGTGTCTTTAAGCCTTTGGTCCCCTCATTTTCTCTAGCCCTTGCCTGATCTAGATCCCCATAGTCTTTATGCCAGATGCATTTGTATTTTGATCGTCTGTTGTGACATCCTGCGCCTTGCGCTCTCACACTTGAGGGCTAGGCCCCCCTCTCCAGATTGTCCTCGACCTTTCTCGGACGCTCAGCTCGAACGACTTCCCATCATCTTCGGATTCTATGCGCGGTCCATTCTTCTCCTGACGCGCTGGAAATTCCCCCGCGAGGCGCTCCCCGTTCCTGTCCCGCTGAACATCGATACTTGGCCTTTTTTTTTAAAAAAAAATTAAACAAATACGACTTATTATCCGAAATGGAAGCCCTTCTGTCTCTCGCATTTGACAATCTATCCTCGTTTGACGGACCCAAAGTCCGCAAGGGCCTGCGCCAGGTGGAGGGCTTGTTGGCTCAGATTTGCCTGTTGGACGGTAAATCAGGCCAGCGTCAGGGAAAACCAAACGTCGATGATGATGGAGACACTGCAATGAGCCCGCCACGAAAGGGCCTTGGCGAGCTCTCGCAGGATCCGGCATTCAGAGAGTTCTTCAAACTGCAGGAAGGATTCGAATGGAATGTTGCGTTGCGACTGATTGGGACACTCGATCGACTCATGGCCAAAGGCAGCGACGGCCAGAATGATCTGCTCATACTGAGCGCCTTGGACCTTATCCAGGGCGTTTTGCTGCTGCATCCACCAAGCAAGACGTTGTTTTCTAGGGAGCAGAACATGAATGTAGGTCACCCCGAGAACAAGCACAAGTACTTCCGCGCCATCACGGCCCTTGAAAGACGTCTAACAGGTTGCCACAGCTTCTTCTCGACTTGCTCGAGCCTTACAACTGTCCCGCCATCCAGTCAGCAACGCTCCTGACTCTGGTCGTTGCTCTCATCGATACGCCAAGCAATACTCGAACTTTCGAGGGCCTGGATGGTCTTCTTACGGTGACATCACTCTTCAAGTCGCGAAGCACTTCACGAGAGGTCAAGCTGAAGCTCATTGAGTTTCTCTACTGTTATCTGATGCCGGAAACTCCGTCCATACCGCGAGCTGACCAACGAGATTCGGTGCCGGCCATGCTTCAGCGCAGTCCTAGTAAACTTGCGGGCGCCTTCGCCGCCGACGGCCGTCGCAAACGCACAAACAGCTCTGGCGTGCAGACGCTCACAACCCAAGAGAAGCAGGAACGTCTCAGTCGCCACTTGAGCAACGTAGAGGATCTTGTGAAGGACCTCAAGAACTGTGCTCCCTTTGGCGGAGCCTTATGCTAACGACTAAAATACCTGATCCTGATGCTGGTGGAAGCCTCAGACTGCCCGCAAGTCCGATTTGGTGTGTTTCTATTCGTTTCTTGTTTCTTTTCTTTTCTTTTGGTTCTTGAGGCTATCGGATCGTGATGATTTCATGTTGTCCTTTTTTCCTGGCGCCGGACGGAGTATGCAAGGAGTTGATGAAAAAGACTGCGAAAAGCATTTAGTTTGGATCCCCATGGCACGCCCAATGTGCTCCTTTTACGTTTTATAACGAAATATCGTGTACGAATAGGTCAAGGCGTTATTAAACTCATTAGTCGATAGGTCTCGTGGTTGCAGCAATGATACATTATTCTTTGATTTGTGACCACCAGGATTCCTTTTTGCTATCAGATGGATCGGTTTCCAATGTCGCAGGAAGAGGAGGCTGTGCGCTTTGTTCTGCTGGGAAGGCTTCCGAACCTTGCAGCTCGCACACGCCTTCGAGAGATTCCACCTGTATTGCTCGCCACTGGGGATAGGCTCGCGTATTCGTCTCCGCCGGCTTTGCCTCCTCAGAAGCTATCTCCACGTGCACGGTGTGGTTCGTCGGGTTCTGTGGCATTCCATCATCGGCCTCGGAAGCACCAACAACTTGCGCGCCTGCTGTCCGATCCCCAGGACCGACCGGGACCGCAGACCCTGTAAATTCGGCACGATTACTGATATCGCACTTGTTGCGCTTCCACCGCATGCCCGTTCTCGTCCGTAGCAAGTACCAGCCTAGGCCGAGCACGACGGCCACGGCTACCGATACGCCCACCCCTATGCCAGCCTTGGCCTCGACGGACAAGTGCCGGGACTCGGTGACTTGAAGCTGGCCCTGAGAGCTCGAGCAGGAGCCGGTGCCGGCGGAGGGGCACGCGCCGGAGGATATGGACGTAGCTGAGGTCCTCGGCTGGACGCAGTTCCCGTTGGCCTGGCACTGCGCGCCAAAGGGGCAGCACTTACCGCCCAGGTCTGGCGCGCACAGGAAGTAGCTCGTCTGGGGACACTTCCTGTTGCAGCAGCCCTGCTGGGTGGTCGTGATGTTGCCCGTCGCCGGGCTGGGCGTGCCTGCGGGGGGGAAGGCGGTGGTGACGGTGCAGTAGTAGGCGTTGCTGCTGCAGGGCGAGTCAGCGACGCAGTTGGAGCCGATGGGGCAGCAGCGGGCTTCGTTGTGGCCGTTGACGTAGCAGTAGCTCTGGTTGTCGCAGCACGAGTCGGGGCGTAGGACATCGAGGCCTGTGAAGAGGTTAAAGCTGAGGACATGTGATGCGATTCGGGGGTAGGGTGAGGTGAGTTGGGGAGAGTTACGTACAGCTGTGGTGATTCTCGCCGCAGTCGTTGCTGCTCCGCTTCACGAGCGGGAGGACGCCGAAACGACTCGGCGAGATGAGACTGAAGATGGTTGTTGGCGTTGGTAGGGGGGTATAGAGCATGATGATGATGATGGCAATGTTCACGAAGGTAGGTGTTTTGGTGACGAAGCGCATGCGCGGTGATTAAAAAAGAACATGACAAGATTTTTATTATCACGGCTTAACTGGACAAGAAAAAAAAAAACCAGGTATTTCTGGGAAGGATATTACTACATTACTTAAGAGAGGGTTGGTTGTTTATTCAATGGCGCTGGTGGTTTGCTATTTGCGGTACGTCGGAGAATATGGCCCGCCGTGTCTGTGCGGCCCAATGTGCTATTGTCAGCCGTGTGAATGGGGTTTGATTGGATCCGGCATGGGAGCAGGATGCTCTGGTTGGCTGTGGCCTGCGGTGGAGACCAGAGTGCGAAGTGGATGTGGCGCATGCAGGCGACCCGAATCGTGAAGGCGTGGCGATGGGGAGGAGGGGGGGTGGGGAGAGGAGGGGGTTAGATCCGGGGGTGCGGGGATGGCGTTTGATGGAAAAGACCGAATCAATATAGTGCCAACCGATTTTGTTTTTCTCTCGCATTGCTTCCCTGTTCTCAACGCCAATGCAACGCTAGTACCACCATCCCTCATCTCCCAGATCGAGTCCCCGATCTTCCGCTCCCGACGCCCGGTCCGTCCTCCACGTCCAGTCCTCCCATCCGGTCGTAGAACCGTCCGACAAAGGTGATGTGCGAGCGCATGCTTGTAAACGCGCGCACGTAGCAAGGGCGACCAGAAGCCACAGACACGACGCCGACCAGC
This sequence comes from Balansia obtecta B249, assembly GCA_000709145.1. Classification (NCBI taxonomy): domain Eukaryota; kingdom Fungi; phylum Ascomycota; class Sordariomycetes; order Hypocreales; family Clavicipitaceae; genus Balansia; species Balansia obtecta. The sequence continues at coordinate 9,035 of JFZS01000142.1, forward strand.
TCGCCCTTCCACAGGACCGGGCCGCCCGCGTCTCCCGCGGGGGACGGGCCTGACCGGAGCCGGGGCGTGTTGGGGCACCCGGACGCGCAGGACTTGTCGTCGTCATAGACCTTGGCCAGGCCGCGCATCTGCCTCCGGCAAGTGTGCCCGTTGACTGCGGGAAGCCTGACCTCGCGGAGGGGAGACGGAGAAGAGGGAGCAGGGCCGTGGTCGAAGTCGAAGCCGACCATGGCCACGATTTCGCCCGGGCGGACGGCTCGCGGCGAGAGGCGCGCAAACCGGGTCACGTTGTGCGCGCCGCGGAACGTGACGATGGCGATGTCGTTCTTGTCGTTCTTGTAGTTGTAGTTGCCGGGGTATGTCACCTTGTCCCAGGCGTACACGGGCGCGTTGGGCCACGGGCCGACGGCCACGCGCCCTTCGCTTGCCTTGGTCTCGTGCACGCAGCTGGCTGCCGTGAGGACGACGTGCTTGCGGAGGAGGACCCCCGTGCACGTCGGGTGCGTGCTGTTGTTCCCGTAGAGGCTGACCATGTACGGGTATCTGCTGGGGGGGACGGGTTTGCCTCCCATGAAGGCTGCGGCCGGCGAGATGGCCGCCAGGACGGCCCACAGAGCTTGTAGACGGAGCATGGGGTCTTTGTTCTATCTTTCTTCTTCGTTCCCTTGTTTTATTGCGTCGTGTTTGCGAGTTCTGAGTGTGTGTAGGTTACGCCTGGTGTTACTGTCACTGGTATAGAGCGGGAAGAGCGGTAGTTGAAGCAGAGACATGTGTCGGACACGAAATGGAAATCTTTCTGTGCGTATGCAGAACCATGCTTTGCAGAACAAGGAACGGACCTTTTATACTTGGTCTCCAGGCTCGTCGACTAAAGAAAAGAAAAAACGGATAGTTGCTCCGCGACACGTGTGTTGAAAAGTTTAAAAGGGTCAAAGTTTTCATACGAAGAGGTGCGGCTAAAGGTAAAAAAAAAAAAAAAAAATGTTAGGTGCTAAAGCAGGAAGCGTGCTGCCGACGGAAATGCATTCATCAGGACCTCCGTGATAAAAATAAAATAAAAAAAAAAAACATCCTTGTTAACAAGGATATTCGTCGTGAATGAGACGTAGGCACGATCAGCTCAAGTCCAACCCGTCTCATCCCAGGTCTAACGAGGGCCTTTCCAGAACCGACTTGGCCGGCGCTGTGGAAGAGTTTTGTATATTCCAAGCGCCGTAGTTGATGCGCTAGTGTGAGCAGTATTGTTCAACCTCACCGGCGGCCACAATCGTCTTGCGCCCCGGCTTCTCGGTAATGGTCGCTGGCAACACGGTCTTTCATCACATGCACGGCGGCAATGTAGAAAGGGGGCTTATGAAGTTGCGTCTCAGCGAGCACATGACCAAGTGTAGGATCATGTACTGGCTCGTCTTTGCTTCGCGACAACTTTTTCGACATCTCGCCGACAGTGTCTTAATTCATGCCCGCTTATCCGGTACAAGCCGCGTTTCTATCACAGCAGTCCATGAAAGACGCCATGGCATGTGTGACTCTTCCAAGGCTGCAGTTCCTGGGTGCCACCCAACGAAGCGGCTTCGGAATAAGGCCTCCTAGCCTCGAGCGAGGTAACATGGCCCAATGCCAAGGCGAGCCTCAGCTGACGGTTACGTTCAGGGAAACAGGGAAGAAAAGAAACGAAGGAAGATGAATGGGTTGCGAAAACAGACCGCGTTGGGCAGTCGGAAATATCGACCTCACGTTGCAGTTCAACATGGCCAGTGGATGTCATGCCGCGTCTTTCGTCCTCGGTGCCAGTAGATCGCCACGTGCCCGAATCGACAGCAATGGGGGTTTATCGTGTTGTGTCCTGCCTAAATCCTCATCCAGGCAGCAATACGAGCAAGTGGCGTGTTGGAATAGCGCCACTAGCTCCCTTTCGCTGCATGGGCCCTGACCTGGTCTTTTGTGGGATACTAACTAGTCCGGCAATGCATGGTGCTACGCACGATTGGCAGTGAGTTCCAATCAACTGTCGTGATGCATGGTCTACACTGTCACAAGCGACCTGTCCACGGCATGAAGGGAATTCAGCGAAGCCCTTGGGAGATTTATTTAAAAAGGCTAAGAAAAAAAAAGAAAAAAAAAAAAAAACTGCAGCAACAAGCGCCCGTACAAACTTTAAAAATGTTCCTGCGCACAGCTAGTCTAGATGAATAGCGGAATCGAGTCATGCATGACCCTTGGAAATCCGACAATGGGCGATGGGCGTTCGCTTTATCAATTTTCTGTCCCTTCCTGTCGTCCTGCCTACGATACTGCTTGCTGATTATTCATCACGCCAACAATGAGGTTGATGCGTGCAGCCGTTCTCAACTCCACAGACATGCCGTCCTACAGGAATGCCTTTCTGGGGAAGCTGACACCTTCAACTGCGGGCTCGTCCACGAACCAGCTGCACCGTTCACCAGTGGCGTCGTTGACCAATGTGCAGGGAAGGCCCTCTGATGAGTCGAAGATCTGCTTCATGACATCCTTCTTGCCTGCACCGGTAGCAACAAAGGCTACACGCACGGCGTGCGTGACCACGGGAAGCGTCAGAGTGATTCTTCTCGGAGGCGGCTTGGGGGAGTCTTCAATCGGAGCGACCCAGGCATCGGTCTCACGGAGGAGAGGGTGACCAGGAAACAAGGAGCAGGTGTGGCCGTCGGGGCCGCAACCCAATAGGATGAGGTCGAAGATGGGGAGTCGAACCGAGTCACGATTGGCAAAGCTTGCCACAAGACTCTTCTCGTATTGGTCGGCCAATTCTTGAATATTGTCAAGATGCGTCGTGTCAATCGGATACACAGTAGGTTGCTGGTCTGCGGGGATCTTGTCCAAAAGCTCCTTTTTAAGCAGGGCGTGGTTGGAGTCGTCATGGTCCAGGGGCACAGCACGCTCGTCGGCATAGAAGATTTCCCACTTTGAGAACTCGACCTTGTCCTCAGGCCCTTGCGAGGGAGCAAGAAGAGCTTGTGCCAGCGTCTTGGGCAACGACCCGCCCGATACGGCGATCTTGAAGACGTCGTGTCTGCTGAACCCGGTATTCTGGCTCTGCACGACGAATGCACGCAGGGCGGTTGCCAGGGCGTCAATGCCAGGAAAGGCGTAAAGATTTGGTTGAGACTTGGGCATACTGGTGGTGGTGGTGGTGGTGGTAGTGGTGGTGGAGGGTGGGTTTGATACGTGATGTGAGGGTTTATGCTTTCCTTTCCAATCCACGCGGCTGAGGGGTAGCCAAATATGAAAAAGTCCGCAAAGCAAGAACCGGAGGTGCTTTCTCTAAGTGCTGTCGTAGCAAAAAAAAAAAAAAAAAAAAAAAAAAAAAGGTTTAGACGCACGAGGCGGACGGATGTGACGGTTATTGCGACGAATTGTGCAGTGACGACGGAAGAGATTTTAGTCGAAGAGAAAAGATGACATCAACAAATAGCACTTGAGGCGGTTGCGGCGTGATAGTGGCGGGGTCAAGCGGAAGAGGGGTGGGGGGGGGAGGGGGGAGCAGCTATTTTTTTGGTAGCATGGGCATAATATGCATAACATTGCATAAATATACTCGGCTACAAAGTCAAGGTACATCAGAACAGTGTAATTGAGGGCATACGCCAAAGCCACTGCTGAACATACTGCTGCTAACTACCTAGGTAGCCGACAAGGGAATGCAAAACTAGACAATATGATCGCTACGGCACTCCAAAATGCAGCTAGCGACGCCCTCAACCAATCACAAGAAGCGTGCTCTAGCTAATGCTCTGCTGTGCTGTATTTGACAATCTGCGAGGATCCCTGTCGATTGGCATGTGAACGAAGCACCGCGAAGTAACTAGAAGCATCTAGAGCAATCAGGTACTTTTTACATGCAGGAGGCGTGGTCGCAACTGCGCAGCAGCAAGCAACCCAGGCCAAACAGGCCTAGAGCGAAATCAAGTGGAGCCCTTCAACCAGGGTTGCGGAGAGATCTTTGATGAAGAAGATTACGCTTGTTCGAATCCTTGCTCGGGGGAGATCTGCATAGACACTTGTTGGTATGGGTGGCTGCTCAATACCTCCTACCATTTATAGCAAGATATGTGTACTAAAAAAAAATAAATAAATAAAAATAAAAATAAAAATAACCTGACTTGCTTCTGCTGCATACCCACCTAGGTAGGTAATCAACAATTCGTTGCTGCACGTCAAGGCCGGCTTAATTCGCAATGCCCTCGGTACCTAGGTATCTACTACCGCCGAGTCCACAAACGAGCGGCCGCCGACACAGCGGATCAGATGCAAGTGGCCCGAAAGACCTAACACCTAGCTGCCTCATCGGCGACTTTACAAAGACAAACGGATCCGCGCCTCCTTCAAACACCGCTTTAGCCCCACTTGTATGCAATCAACGTTGTAAAAAGTGCAAACTGCAGTTGCAATGCTCTGGAACTTCCCAATGGCAAGTAGGAGGCTGTTGGTAGGACTGGTTTCAGATCGTACCCTTGACCCTGCCCTGTAAGAGATTCAGGAAAGGATAGCAAATCATACATATACAAAGTACTTAGACACGGTTTAAATATCCCCAGGCAGGTACGACCGGGGTAGTCCTTGCCACTTGCGGAATGTATTTTCAATGCTAGCGCACCTTTCCAAACAATGAGCCATCTACCCCTCACCGTTAACAGGCACCTCCCTACACTCAGATGCTGCCGCAGCAACTCACCTATTGTGTAATTCCTTCGAGTTTGCGAGCACATACGAATGAGCAGTGGACCAGCCGGGACAAGAGGCATGTACCAGCGCAACGGCAACAGAGGTGCTAGAGATTTCTGTAGGTACCGTAGAGGTTAAAGGTACCTGCCAAGTATCGGAGAATGGGTGGGTCCTCTGACCCGGTTGCTGTTGCCTTCGCACATTCACTACGAACCGTGGCGGCGCGGTGTGCGGAACGGCCAAGCGGCACAAAAAAAAAAAAAAATCATAGTCTAGTTAGTACAAATAATAATAAGAATTATGGCATAGGGGGTACAGCCGCTCACAGCCACCCAAAGCAAAAAATTTAAGCCACACAGTCAACAGGATTTTCCCCATTTGTGCCCACCCTCAGCTTTCACCTGCTCAACGACTGCTCGGCTGCTCCTGCCTGTGGCCATCCGTTCTCAGCACAACAACAAGCACAGCCAAGCCCAAGCCCAGGGAAAAAAAAGCAGGTACGCAGGCACGCAGGCACGCAGGCACGCAGGGTCGTGGGCTTGTGGGGCTAAGATGGAGGGCCTGCGCCTCGTTTCTTCGTACGGCTCTTGCTCATTTGCCATCTCGCACAATCCCTGGGTTTTGGACCCTCTCTAAGCCACAACTCGTTCGGCCTGTAATGTGCGAGAAGCCACTAGTCAATACGTCTTGTCGCCACACTTCTTCGTCAACACGAACCCTAACATCGTTCACTCAAGGTCTTTTCCTTCAACCGAGACCGTAGACGACTCTGACAGGTTGCGTTTGGACGCTGGGACTGGTATAAAGATATCTGAGAGCTAATATCCGCATCCACTCCAAGCCATACATCGGACCCAACCCAGCTAGTGCCACCGAACCACAGCTCTTGAGGTTGCAGTCGTTCCGCCCATCTTGATTGTATCCGCCTAACGTTTTGGCTTCTTCTTCCTTTTCTGTCCGTTGATTCAAGATTAGGTTGTGTCCCGACAAGTCAGCAAAGTTAGCCAGAGTGTGAGTCTACATTACGTCTTCTCACATTCTTCAACCGCTCTCACCATCGCTGATTCTCTGTCTCAAGTGTTCAAGGTGCTTCTGCCTTCCGACAAGTCCACTTATCAACTCTACCATCTGTGGCGGCTGAATTTAACTCCAAATTCGGGACATTTCTCCAACCAGGATTCGTACACGTGTTGCCGTAGTTGTGTATAATCACGGCGTCGACGCCCTTCTCTTTGCACCGATTGTCCTTGTCCCACGCCGTCCTCTCAACACATCCCCTGAAACTTTTGTTCTTTTCGTTTTCTGATTCCTCGAATGTTGTGATAACCATGGGCGAGGTTGATATTCGAGAGCAGCTGCTCGATCGCCGCCTTCAGCTGACAGAGGGCCTCAACGGCTGTCCATACGACCTAATTCTCTATCTCCAACGTGCCGTCGTGCACTCCGACTTGGGCTATCCGGATCTAGCCGCTGGCGATGCATACAGAGCTTTGCTTCTGACCGACGAAGTTGGCGATGAGAGTTTCGAATACCACGAAAAGGCCATGATGAGCCTGATGATGCACACCGGGGTCCCAATTCCCGAAGTCATGGTTTACGGAGACCTTCCCGCTGAGTGGTCGCCGGCCGTCATCGAGAGTCTGGGTGGCGGGGAAGAGGCCGCACGCCGCCTGGCAGGTCTTGCATCAATAAGGGCCTATCAGGTTCTCTCATTAAGCCTATTGCTCTGCGGGTGCCTGAAAAGTGCTCACGGCTTCTGTGAGCGTGGTCTGAAGCTGGCTCCTCGGAATACTGAGCTGCTCAATACCAAAAACCACATCAATACCGTTGCTCGACGTCGACTGCGCCGAGATGGTTTCGACGTCAATGATCTGCCTGATTATGGTCTCGTCCGTCGCGAAGTTTACCCATGGAATGACCATGAGCCAGATCGATTTGCACAAGCGTCTCTCGATGCGTTGAATGCATATTTCAAAAAAATGGCACCAAAGTGTGCCATTCAAGTTGCCACACTGCCGGTTCTTTTGGAAGGAGCTAGCAATACAGATCATTACGACATTATCCCAACCTGCAAGCAGCTCGGCGTCTTTGCTGTGGAGGATATCGAGCCGGGTGAAGTTGTTTTGCGGGAATACACTCTCCTCACGGCCAACAATCGCCTGAAGGATGCTGTGTGTGATGCCTGCAGCTCCGACCTCCCGCCGCTGGGCGTCGAAGAACCAGCAGTCGAATGCGATGAATGCTATGACACCGTCTTCTGCAGTCAATACTGCCACGATATTGCCCAGGAGTACTACCATCCTGCGGTGTGCGAGAAGGATGTAGACGCGATTGCGAAGGATCTGAAAGCGGCCGAGGCTGACGAGACTCTGTACCTCCTGCTCCTATCTCGCGTCCTGGCATTGGCCGCGCACCAAGAAATTCATCCTCTTGATGTGGGCGAGGTTAGGTATATTTGGGGTGATTTCGTGCCCACAGCAACTAATGACATTGACATTTCCCCCAACGCCGGGCCGCCACCGGAATGGACATTGCCATTCTCGTTCAAGTATAACATCGAAACACCGCTCCACGTACTGGAGAAGATGGATATTGATATCTACACCTCACTCCCCCAGTACGACCTCTGGGTTCTCAACACGCTCTATGCCAAGTTTCGAGGAACCGCGTCGGCGCGAAAGAGTCTTCGAGATGGCCGTCCAGACGTGGCGGCAGTCCATCCATACTGGTGTTTAGCCAACCACGACTGTGACCCTAATGTCACCTGGGACTGGGGTGGACGTATGGTTCTGCGGGCTCGGGAGGAGCGCATCGTAGGCGGCCGCAAGGGTGGTATCAAGAAGGGAGAGGAAATCTTGAACCACTATTGTGACGTCTCCCTTCCGGTGCAGCAACGCCGAGAGTGGGCTCGAGGCAGTTTAGGCGGATGGTGCATGTGCAGGCGTTGTAGAAAGGAGGCAGCCCAGAGCGACCAGGAGTCGGAGACACAAACACAAAGGACATGAGCAGAATTTCGAATGCCTGGCCAGGGACAAAGAGCGATAAATGGCCCCGAAAGCGAGCCTTGAGCCTTTCAAACCGAACCAGCTTTATTTATTAACCATGGCGGCTGGTCAAGCTTGTCGTTGAGACTGGAGTCGAATTCAGCCGAGTTTGTCAAGACAGCGTGAGTAAGGGACCCAAGTTATGACGGGCCATGGCCAAAGACAGCTAGCTGTACCAGGTCGTGGCCCCGCCTCCCTCTGACGCGTCGATTCGTCGAGTCTCGACGGGCAGTTGCCGTTAATTGGGGGGGGGGGAGGGGTCGGATTGTACATTGTACGACGCCTGCATGTTGTACCTTTTTTTTTTTTTTTTTTTTTGTGCATGTTATATGCGCCAGAGTACCTACATAGCAAATGGGGGTTTGCATCATACCTAGATATACGCAGAAAGGTTAATGAAATTGCAATATTTATCTACGAATGATTCACGGACTAACACGTGTACCTATCGCCCAATTGACCTTTGGACAGATTGACGCAGTAGGAACGGACATCAAGATGTAATGTTCCAGCAACGGGCCGGATAGATGTTTCCAACACCACAAAGTATGAGGAACACCCTCGTCGTTTCAAGGCAATAAAAACAACGCACAATTGCCAGCTACCTGCTACACGTTTAAACCGACACGCAATGCCGCCTCCCAAGATGGACGAAAGAGAAAAAGTACTTGAATGAATACAAAGAGCCTCCAACTTGCCCGGGCGCCATCACCGATTCGACCCGGGCAGAGGCCTCGGACCAACAATCTGCCTCCTGCCAGAGCCGATCCCCTGCGCGCCCCTGTTCTGCGAGTCGCCCCCCGTGTAGCCGCTCCACTGGCCGACATCCCACCGTCCCCCGATGCCGTCGACGCCGTCCCCGGAGCGGACGGCCTTGGCAGTCTCCTTCTGCGCGTCCTCCCACTCCTTCTGCCGCTGGCGCTCCATCTCCATCTCCCTTTCGAGGAGCGACTTGGAGGCCCACCCACCGGCTTTGGTCTGCGCCTGGCTCTGCACGCGCCGTCTGTCTTCCGAGTCGCGCTCCTCGGCCGTGGACCCCAGTTCACGCGAGTATGTCTGGCGCGGCGGGGGTTGCGGAGGGGGTGTGTTGGAGGCGGGGAATCGGTCTGTCCGGCTTTGGGGCGGGGGAGACATGTACTTTGCCGGGTCGGGGAGGGGACGCGCGCTCGTCGTGCCGTTGGGGGATCTGGTTTTTGGAGTGCCGTGTGGCTCCGGAAGCGGTCGCGGGGAGGTCGTTTGGGATTGTTGCCGAGGAGATGCAGGGTGAGCCCCGTCCCGGGTGGGCGCTTCGTGAGGGGGCGACTCTGGTGTTGACTCGAGCGCGGGTTCTCTTGATTTCTGCTGCTGCTGGTCATCGATTCGCCCTTGCAGATGGCCTCGCTCGTCATCTCTTGTCCATGACCCGAATCGGCTCTGGGTCCGTTGAGGTCCTACGGCGGACGGGGTGGAGGCGGTCGGCGAGGCTATTCGGTGACGGCTCCTCGGTCGGGCCTTGTTGGAAACGATCTCGCTTACTGGACGGCTGCTGCTCCGTGTTTGGCGCTCTCGCTCGTACTCTTCTTCGCGCTGGCGTGCTCGCTCCAGTTCCTCCTCCAGCTCCTGGCTGCGGGTGTTGCTGCGCCGGTCTAATTCTCCCTGCTCGGCTTGGTACTCGCTCAAGTACTGGCCGCGTAGTCTGGCATCGCTGCGACCTCTGGCGCGCTTCCGCTCTTCGTCAAGCTGAGCTGCTGCGTCCTGTTCTTCCTTGCGCCGCTTTTCCTCCGCGAGCTTCCATTGCCGCTCTTGCTCTTCCCATCTTTGCTTCTCCATCTCGGCCTTGCGTCGTTCTTCCTCGCGCAATCGATGCGCCTCTTCTTCCCATCGCTCCTCCTCCTCCTGCTGACGCGCGGCCTCTTCTTCGGCCTCAATCTGAGCCCGTCTTTGTCGCTCCTCCTCCTCCTGCCTTTCGGCTTCCATTTTGCGCCTGCGCTCCTTATCCGCTAAGCTGGGCACATGGGGGCCTGCGCTTGTAATCTGTCGCATGCTACCGAAAGAGATCCCCAGTTTTCCCTGGCTGGCGCCACCCATGTATCCGTACTGAGCAATGTTCCACGCTGGCGCTGTGGATCCTTCGAGCTCCCGTTTACTCCAACTGCTGACAGGTCCGGGAGATGCAGACCCAGCAGTAGGGCTTTTGGTAGGGCTTCGGCGTCCGGAGAGTGTGGTATCTCCCGTTCCATGTGGCAGCAGCGCCGGCCTTGAGCCATATGCCGATGAAGAATTGCTGTTGACTGAAGCACCGCGGCCGCGAAGGCCGCCTGTTGGAGAGGCATAGCCGGAAGCCTGGGGACTGATCCGGCCAACAGCTCCTCGATTCTTGGGGCCGATAGGTTGAGGAAAGCGGGTGGGATTGGCATCGTACGCAGCCCTGCTAAAGGCGCCCAGGCACTGTAGGACCTGCGCCGGGTCTTTCTGCTCGTACAGGTCGACGGTTAGAAACATGTCGTGTTGGTGCATGTTGAACGGCGGGGCCTGGCAGGCGCGGAGGAAGTGCGAGATATTTTCCATCTGCACGAAAGGCATGGCCGACTTCTTGAATCTGATGCCGGGTGATGGTGCGCCGAGGTTTATGAGCCTGTAAGAAACGCCAAGTCAACAAGAGCCCATCGAGGACGTTATTCCGCTGGTGCCGCAAGTGTCGGCAGCAACGAAAAGTCATGTCAGGAAGGCATACTTGCACAGCGCAACACCGTCCTTGAGACCCTCGAGCAAATCTGGGGACGGCAACTTCTCCCCGAGGGCCTCCTCGACCCAGACACGGACCTCATTGGCGGCGGCGGGCGTAAATTTGTCGAGGCGCAACTTGCGCAGGTCCTTGTCCAAGGACGAGACGGATGCCATGTCGGTGGTTTCCCTGCGCTTGCAAACCCGGGTGCGCTGCTTTGTTGCTCGAGAAGTGACCGGTGACGGGCTGGGTCTCTGATCAGGATGGATTATGAAACTAGGGTTGTGCAAGTTTGTATAACAGTAAACAAGGGGTGTCGGGGAAGACGAAGAGGCAAGGAGGGACGTTAGGATGCGGCTTACGTGGGCTGCGGCTGGGTTGATGAGGTTGACGAGGTTGATGCTGGGTGGCGCCGGTCGACAAATTACCCGGGACTTGAGGCCTCCGTTGGCTATGGCGGCGTGGGCGGGCGCGGTGCTCCGCAGAATCTGTCAACAGCCGGCGGGGCAGTGCCTCGCGGATTACTTACGGAGTGCTCCGTACACTTCGCGCATCCGTGCAGCATGAATCAATAGCGCATTGTTGACACCTGGCAGCGGGCTGCTAGGAGGGGCAATGGCCAGCGGTACTCTGTACACTATACGGTCGATCTGGCTCGTAGCTGCCAGGTACTGTGTGGTAGCAATTCCACTAACTGTGTGGCTGTGTATCTTTACCGTAGTTGCTGTCTTAAGGTGCAGCCCACTTTTCGGGCCCGCGATTTGCGCTCACCACTAAAGGCGATGCTTATCAGCAAGACGGTCAATTTTACTGGCAGCCGCTACAATAACACAGATGAAGCGTATTAAAGAAGCTCATTCAGTATTTTTTTTTTGTTGTTGCGTTATGAAAGGGCTAATCAATTCTGTACCTTCTGTTAATTGACTCGACCGTCTTGCTAGTGGGCGCAAATCGGGCGACAGAAAAATGGGGCATGGAGCAGAACGGTTAGTAGAAGCAGCAGCCAACGCTGCGCCTCGGCCTCGTCGCGCCGCATCTCGTCTGTGTGGCGCAAATCTGTGCCATCATCATCATCATCATCATCATCAACGACGGACGCAATAATCACAACGCTAAAGGAAAGACAAAAAAAAAAAAAAAAAAGAAAAAAATGTCAAAGCCGTTTCCCCCACGTTCTCATCTTCCATCCATGGCCCATACAACAATCGGCCCCCTCGCACGCACGTACTACAAATGGAAGGCCCTGCGCCTGCCCTGGCGCAAACGCTTCTTTGTCGGTTCGCAAATACCTTCCAGCCCGTCCCACGCCGATCAAATAAATAACCAAAACAAGACTGACGGGGTTTGCAACAACCAGGCCATGACCTCCAGGGCAACACATACTGGGAATTCAAGCTCACGTCCGCAGAAACCCGCCTCCGCCGCATCGTGAACTACCCCCGATCCACACACTACAGCCAAGTGCAGGTCTCGCCCCTCTGGCACCAATGGCTCCGACACATGCGCGCCGAGCCCCCGAGTCTGGAGGAGCAGAGCCGTGACGTGGTGCGGCAGGAGCGCATGAAGATCCTTGCCGCGGAGGCGGATGCCCGGTGGGAGGCCAAGCCGCGGGTCGTGGGAGCCGGACCTTCAGGCGACGAAATGCCGAGGATACAGTCCAGCCCGGAACTGGAGGCCAGGACGGGATCGCAGCAGTCACGAACGCGGATGCGGAGGGGAAAACTGGCCGAGACGAACGCCTCGTGGGCGAAGACAAAGGCGAAGGGGCCGGGAGAGAATTGGCAGCCGGCCGCTTGGGATTCTTCTGCGAAGCGATGATGGCATGAGTCGTGACGAAACTGCCTAGGGACTTTATGCACCGTGAGTTCGATATTGTGGTCGAATTGGACGGCACAACCGTCGTTGGCGGTGCCACGACATGACTCTGAAGAGGCCGAGCTGTATCGACATCTCGAAGACTATCATGTCGCGACCTTCTGCCTCCAACACAACATCCTGTCTGCATAACACAATGCTGCAACATCATATCAACACCACCTGTACATGAATATCATCTCCGTGTCGGGAGAAGCATACATCTTATGAGAAGGGGTATCTAAACATGCATCCATAGCGTCTTAGTAGAAAACAATCCGTGGCCAATGCAAGACAGACACCTGGCTATGCTAAAGTATCCCGAGTCAAGTTCATTTGTTGCTAAATCCCTCCGAAACCCAAACTCCCATGGTAAGACGAGAAACTCAAAACCCGAGTACTACTTATTGCGTTCTTCCCCACTGACGTTGTCCCACATGAAATGATAAGGATCGACACTTGCCCCTTGCGGTACCCATCCAACTTGACTCATACCGCCTCTCCTACCGCTTTCAAAGCAGTCAATAAGATGCGGATTCTCTCGGCCGAACCAGCCAGTATTTGCTGAGCAAGCACTTCCTCGGAATCAGCACGTGCCTTGCCTGTTCGCCTCTTCCTCGTCTTGGCCTCCCTCGCACAAATGCCCTTCTCGCAAGCTTCCTCGAAACTATGCGAGTAACGTAGCGCACCAGTCAGCCAAAGCAACTGTATTGCGTTCTCAACCACAAGACTCAGCTTCGCGTTGTCCTCTAGCGCTACCGTGTTCGCTGGCAGACAAACATAGCATTGCTCCAGCGTAGCCATGCTCAAACGCCCACAGTTGTCATCCTCGGGATCAATATCGCGCGGATCCTTGAAGTTACGGGGCAAGAGGTAGTTGAACAGCTCTCTAAGGACAGTGGCGTGCACCTCTGGCTGAAGTGGGTTCTCCCTCTGGGATATGAACAGTGCAAACATATTGAGGCCGAGAGTCTTGATGGAGTGTGCATACTCCGCGTAGAGCCCACGAAGGTCCTCGCTGTCGCGCACCGTAAAGGTAGCCGAGAAGAGAAGCTTGAAGAAGCGTAGGCGAAAAGGAACTGACTCGGCGAGCCCGAGATGTGATGACCCAAACGCAGCTGTACAACTCGCGTCGCGTGCCTTCTGTGGTGTAGGCGGTTCTGAGATGCCCGATGACATACACTCGTCGTCAAAGTAATCCCCGTACTGATCGTTGTCGAGGTCAAAGATGTCGTCCCTCTTCCGCTTCTTGGAAGCCTTCCTTGGGCCACGAGATTCCTTCTCGAACACTTCTGGGTACGAGAGCAAATTGCCGTCCGCCAAGAGCGACTTGATGATTTTCTTTTGCGCCAGCAGTCCCTCACACCCATCTTCCCAAATATACATGACAATCATGGACCCCTTCCTCGCCGTAAGGGTTTTGCCTCTGCCTCCATCCTCTCGCATTATGCCTTGTGCTTCATCCGCCGCCTCATCTTGCCGGTCCCGCTCCGACCAATCCATGTCCAGGACATCAAGCATGAACTCCAGCCACAGTTTCCAGTACCGCCAGCGCTTCGGATACAATGCGCTCGTGTGGAAGGCCCATCCCACCGTCATCCACAGATTCTGGCCCCGCGCCCATAGACTGCTCTCGTTGGCCAGCCGTCCCCTTACACGATAGTCATGACTGGACTCATCATCTGACATCTCAGTGTCACTACTAAAGTTGTACAGATCCGGGCGACGACCACATCGTGATGGAGGGTAGAACTGGAAAGCAGAACGAAACCCAGCGTTAACCGGCCCGACTATCACAAGCAAATTGCGCAAATAATTCAGCGCCAGGGCCGAAATCTCTTGATCCTCCGGCGTCTTGGCGCGCGTCGTGTGAGCAGGATGAACAATGAGCGTGTTCATAAGTGCCAAATGGCCTGGTGGCGGTATTAAGGCAGGCTCGGTAGGCGGAGCTCGACGCGACATGCCTTGTGCCAGCGTGCTATTCAACAGTTGGATGGCGCCAGCATCTGTGAAAAGAAACAATCAGCTTGCGTTCCAATTGGGATTATCCCTTAGTCTATTTTGTCTTTGACGTTTTCTAGTTGGGGCCCGGAAGGGTTCGACACACAGAGTTCTTCTTCTAGGAAAATCTGGCAGTGATTTACAAGTTCGTGGGTAAGTTGCTCGGCGTCGCGGTAGGGACAGGGCACAGCCTGCGCCGGACTGCTTGCCGTCGTTGATTCAGCGATGTTGGCATCGTTGGAGGTTTGATATGATGATGAAGATGAGCCCGCGTAGTTCTTTGTCTTTTCCATCCTTGATATAGGACCGTGGCCATTTCCAGCATGCAGACTGGGCGGGTGTCGGATGGTTGTGACGGAATGTCATGAATGTACGAGCTAGAACAACGATATACGGGAGTAGATAACTAGGAAACGACGCGTTCCCGTGCCAAGGAAGTGACCCACATTATCCATGCTTTACATACGTAGAAATTGCATAATTGCAATCATCTTGACTTGCGATAAGACGGGACCCACCCACCACCTACCAAGGTAGGTAGGTAGGTACCTAATCATTTGTGGAGACTTTGGCAGCCTGGTAGGTGTCTAAGTATCTCTTTTGCAGATTGAGATCTTGTGGAGACTTATGTTAGTTGGAGATTCGTCTATAGAATGAAGCGCTTTTTTTTTCCACTGCGTCATCGTAATTATGCTGAGATAATTCGTGACCTAGATTTTGTTTCACAACAGAGAAGGGACACAGTTATAACATGAAATATTGCAATGAAGCCATGGAATTGATATCTTGTAGACAATGTACTCCGTAGGTAGAATTACTTCTACGCGGATGGGTTGGTGGGGCTAGTGGGGCTAGTGGGGTCGGTCGCATCGCGTTCCTGATACGCAGCCAAGGGGCTTAATTAATTAAGCAAATGCTACGGAGTACACGCCGCGACTGTCAATCACGCCACCCTCACCGAAAAAGATCTCTCTCCTTGCCAGATCAATAGACCCCTGCCAATAACTTTGCAGCATCTTGGGTCTCGAGGCGAAATCCTCGGAAGGCAGCCAATGAAATAAATACCACCACCTTATCGCGGCACCGGCTGAAGTCTCTTGAGAATCCACAGCTTAATCGATTCCATCTCCGGACTACAGACTAGATGTTCTCGACATGGCATCGAATTTTAACAAAGTACAAACAAATGGCCTTGTTCCGCGTCCCCCCATAGGTAGTGTCCGACGTCGTTTCTCGTTCATGGCATCTTACCGAGGCTCCCAGACTAGATGTGCATCCTCCATGCTCTCGTTGCTAAATGTACAATGGCCACACAGGAATGCTGTCTGCATTCCCACCGTGGGAAAGGCAGATATAGTCTGCGTATTCAACATGAGCCCTTCATTCCTACAGGATGCCGCGAGCTGTTCGGCAAGCACGGTGTTGCCGCCGAGGGCAAAAAATGAAGTGTTGTCATCTACCTCGCGCTCTGCCGACCCTGATTCTGGTAGTACTTTGGCCCACAACTTGCGCAACATGGACTTGACTCCATCTGGGTGTCTGGACAGTAACACACTGTGCTTCTTATTCCCGTCTTGCTGAGCCTCGTCGGCACCGTGGCTCTGTTCCGATTGCAGAATCTGCATACGAAGGGAGGAGGCTATCCCCTGTGGCAGGTCTATGCAGCCCAATGGACGCGACGGGTCCGTGTAAATTGAATGTATTACTTCACACAATATTTGAGTAATCTCGGATGCGCAATCATCGGGAATATTGGTACTGTTGTACTGGAAATAGACCTTCGTCTCCGTAGGATGAGGCACAGTGCAGATCCAGCAGTCGAGCACGTCGTCACAAAGCCCGGGGTAAGCAGCGCTCCCGGCGAAGGACCAGGATCTGCCAATCTTGTCGGTACCATCTTCGCTTACAGTATTGGCAGTGAAGACGTCCTCATCGATGTTCTGGTGCTGCACGACGCTTCCGAACCTGGTCTCTGCAGGCCAATGCATATATCGGCTGATTTCGGGCAAAGACGTTGTTTCGAAGGGTACAATCGATATCTGTTGCTGTCGAACCATCTCGAGCAGATCTGCAATGGTCATCGAGCTCTTTCCCGAGAGTGAGACACGATTGGGAACCACATTGATGCAGGCACCGACTATATCCCCCATGCCATCTATCTGTGGGTTGCGACCAAACACTAGGGAACCAAACACTACATCCGTGTTGCCCGTCAGCCATGATAGCACAATAGACCATGCAACTTTGACGACAATGGCGAAGCTGGCATTGCCGAGTCGAGCGTTGTAGCGAGGTAGTGTGCCTGTCTGCTTTCTGTCTAGGGGCAACCACGGCCTCTTCTTCTGTGCTCGTGGGGATAGAGTAGTCACTGTGGCGCCGTGTAGAAGCTCCTCCCAGAAAGATTTAGTATCACAGCCAAACGACATCTTCAGAGAGTGACTGATGAATCGAGAGTACGAGGTTAGCTGCTTGCCCTGTAGGGTCTGCGCAAGATACGCATGATGGAGGTCGTTGATGATCGTGGTCCAGCAGAATCCGTCGTACTGAGCATGGGACATTCCGATGCCCAGAATATATCCATCATCTTCGTCGCCATGACAAGATGCTATCCTGAACCTGGTCAAAATGCGACCGAGGCCGACTGGGGACGGGACATTGCGATCGAGAAGCGCAACGAAAGTCTCCTCAGAACTACAGGATCCTAAATTTTGAAAATCGGAGACTTGCTGACCGGGTGCGTGGACTTGCTGCACGAATTCTCCGTCAACACAATGGAAGCTGGTGCGCAAGGCAGCGTGTCGCTGGATCAGCAGGTTACAAGCACCTTCCAAGCGCTTAAGGTCTAAAGCCCCTTTCATCCGTATCAAAAACCACGCGTAGTAGGCCTTGTGCATTTTTTGGCCCTGGGTTATTGCCACGGTTTGGAAGAACGAACAGGGAAACATATCGACTACATCTTTGCAAGTGTTGACCTTGGCCGTGTGGTTCCCAGCTGCGGTGGGAAGTAATGAAAAGGGCGGAACGTCTTCTTTTTCAGCGTGTACTGGACTCGTGGCTTGGTGAGAGTTTGAACGGAGAAGCTTTGCCATTTGCGATAAAACTGGAGATGCATATATTTGTGCGACGGAAATGCTGTAGCCTTCCTTCCGTGCAAGCATCGCTAACTTGATAACGGTCAGAGAGTCCGCGCCGAGATCGAAAATGTCGTCTTGTGGCCGAATTGACTCTTCAGAGCAGCCGACAGCAGACGCCCATATACTCCGTAAGATGGCCTCACTGGAACTCAATCCGGACAAGGATGAGGTACAAGACCCCGGTTCTGGCAGTGTCGAGTTTGTCTGGCATCTCGAGCCAGGATGGGTAGCCGACGACGATTCTTCCACCCATTTCGTGTAAGCGGTTCTGAGCAATTTGAAGTCCACCTTGTCCGCAAAAGAGAGCGGCAGGCGGGAGACTGTCATGAAGACCCGTGGAACCATGTATCTAGGCAAAAGGCTCCTCAGCTGCCTTTGCAGCCGCTGAAACTCCTCGGAACTCGGCTGCATTCGCGCTTCAACTTGAACTGGGCGGGTATCGCGTCCTTCTTGTCCCGGCCATGGCGACGAAGACGAGAGGTGAGAAGCTCGCGTGAGATAGACGACGAGTAACTTCTTGTTACTGTCAGAAGCTGAGAAATAGTCCACTGCAACGCCATTCTGCGGGCATAGAGTCCTGATGGCGTTCTCAATATCGCCGAGTTCTACACGCTGTCCATTCAACTTGACCTGGCGGTCCTTGCGGCCAAGAAAGTGTATCGAACCATCCATCTCATAGCGCCCGAGATCACCCGTCAAATAGAGCGGTGATGCGAAAGGACAATCCGAGAGGAAAGATCGTGCCGTCATCACTTCATCATTCAAGTACCCGCGTGCCAAGGTACCCGACAGCGCCAGCTCGCCGGTGCATCCCGGTGGTACGAGCTTCTTGGGGTCTGTAGGATCTACAATCCAAACCTGGCTAGACATTGGCCGTCCGATATTCTGTGGACTGACGCCAGGAACGACGTTGCGGTGCACAATAGCGTCGATACATGCCTCGCTAGGGCCGTATATGTTGAAGAGACGGACGCCTGCTTGGTGTGCGTTGACGATGTTTTCCTCACGAATCACCTCCCCCCCAATACTGATGGCCTTGACGGTTGGAGTTAGCCGTAGGTCAATCAGCGAGGCCACCGCTGGTGACGTGCTGATTTGGTTTGCTCTGTGCCGGTTGATGCTTTCAACCAACTCCATGCATCCGCTGCGCTCGTCTTCGGTGGGAATACATAGGCAACCACCGTGGGTAAGTATCGCAAAGATCTCCAACAAGCTAGGGTCCCAGCTGAGACTGGCGAGGCCAAACATGCGTGTGTTGTAGTCGAAGCCGTACGTAATTGCTTGCTCTTTGACGGTGGCCGTAAGAGCCCAGTGCTCCATCATGACGCCTTTAGGCTGTCCAGTGCTTCCGGACGTATATATCACGTATGCCAAGTCGGAGGTCCTTGATGCTAGATGCGGCGGAATGGAATAAGTTATGGGACTCTCCAGATTCCTTATCGTCCCAATTATGGCATCTACTTGGACGACAATTGGTGCCGTTTTGTTCTGGCTCTGTATTTTGCGCTCCAGCTCTGCCGCTATAGTAGACTTTTCTCCCGACACCAGCATGATGCTGGCGGATATATCTTGAGTAATGTACACGGCTCGCGCAACAGGGAAGCGATGGTCAAGAGGGACATAGCTGGCTCCAAGCTTCAGAACCGCTAGAATAGCCACGACCGCTGTGGGAGACGTCTCCATCCAGACTGGGATTGTCATGCCGCTATGAATGTTGCCTTTGCTAAGTTTCCAAATGTGGCTGGCCAAAGCATTGGATTGTTGTTCCAGTTGCCCATACGTCAAGGATTCGGCATAGCCCTCAATGGCCTGATGATGCGGATGCTCGGCGGCGATCTTCTCTATCATCTCGTGCACACACACGTCGCCACGCTCAACGGGTTCTCCGGCCCAGTCTAAGAGACATTGCTTGTCCGCGTCTGAAAGCAATTCGACATCACGTAGTAGAACATCCTGGAGCTCGGCGTTGACCAACTGGCGGATAACCAGCTCGTATTGCCCAAGAATATGGCCAACATGATCGGCAGATATTATTGCAGGGTCATACTGCGCGCTGATAGCAATTTCCCCACGGCTCTGGTCAGCATCTACTGCCAGAAACAAGGGATAAGGCTCTCCAAAAAAGACTTGAGCCCCGTCATCCCCTTCTGGTGTCGAGGAAATGCTAAAGTCAGAACCGCAAGTATCTATGCCATCTTCCCGAGCAGCTGGTCCACCTGTCTGGATGGAAAGGAGACTCCCAAATTGGCCATGGCCGTCTGCAAAAGCTTTACTTAGTTTTGACAGGCTTGTAAACTGATATGGAATCATGTCAACCATTCGGCACTGGACGCAGTCGAGCATGGCGGCCACCGTGGCGTCTTCATAATCTAACACGACCCGGAATGGAACCGTGTTGATGGCCGGGCCCCTGATGCCCTCAATTCCGGGAACAGGGGCATTTCGCCCTGAGAGCAGCACCCCGAAACATACGTCGCTGGAAGTCGTATGCCGAGAAACCACGAGTGACCAGGCGGCCGTCAAAACCGTGGCCATAGTCTTGTCCTTTGCAACTTGGACAGCATTGAGTGAGATCTGGCGTTCGTAGTGCGCCGTTGCGCGAATGGAATCATGCGTGCGACCTGCCAGTTCCGGGAAATCGGACATGACCGCGGCTTGCAAGTATTTGCCCCAGAAGTTGTCCGCGGCCTCAACGACAGACGGGCTGTGGACGTAGGCAACCAAGTCCTTGAACGGCACAGGTGCAGGCTCTACAAGCCGGCTAGTATCTTGGAGATAAAGACGATGGAGGTCTCCCATGAGCAGTGGCAGAGACCAGCCGTCATATATCGAATGGTGGCAGTCGAACTCGAGGTATATTCTGCCGTCGCGAGCCACGAGGAAGTGCCGATGTAGCGGAAGCCCATAGCCGAAGCGAATCGATTCATCTTCCCCCATCAACTTCAGCCCCTTTGTCTCACAAAAATGTGTCTCTGGCGTCAGGACAACCTGCAAACTACCAAGAGTCCTGTGGAAGATGATCCTCGTACGAAGAATGTCATGCATGCGTACCAAGTTCTGGATGGCGCTGTACAACCTTTCTAGGTTCAACTGACGGGGCATCAATATGTTGAAGTGGGCATGGTAAGAGCCCTCAACTCTCTCTGAAAGGAATATGATGCCTTCTTGAAGAGGGGTGCACGGGTACACATCTTGAATCGAGTCAGGACTGACGTTGAGCTCCGCAGCTGCTTCGTTCCGCAGGCACTGCACCTCAACCCCTTTCGCCTGCACCAAAGAGAAGGGCTTCTTCATATGGCCATTCATGGCATGAGTTGAGCTCAAAAACATGCCCTGGCCGGGCCCTTGACGTGACAGTACGAGATCTACCATGCTGGCTATGGTTTTGTGCTGATATATGTCACTGACCGTGACGTCAATTCCCGCTCGCCTGAATTCGGCAACCAGGAAGATGACTGAGACGGAGTCTCCACCAAGGCTGAAGAAGTTTTTATTTGAGGAAAGCTGGAAACTGGCATCACGACCAAGCACCTTCCTCCAGAGGCTGGTAACCAAGTCCGCAGCGGATGATGGAGAACGGGAACTCTCGTGATCGCCATTGATGCCAGGCTCTGTAAGGCTTTGTCTCTTCATTTCATGTATGGCTTCATCGTCATTGCCCGGGACTTTGTCATGAAAACAATCGTTTATGTCATCGATAGTGCGGTAGATGTCCTCATCAGTCTCGCTGATGTTGGCTGCCAACTTGCGGAGCAATTGGCGATCTGTTTTGCCAGAAGCACTATGTGGCCATCTCGACACCGGTAGGAAGAGCGAGGGTTTCATATACTGCGGCAGCAAGTCCCGGAGTGATGCTAAAGTAGCCCGAACAAAGGTCCTCACATTGTGGGGGATATCGTGACAAGGAATAAGAACATCTTGTGTCACACTCATTGGCGTTGACAAGGTCTTGATCTGGAAGAAAGCAACCAGTGAATCCCTCCCGGAGAAGGGCAACTTCTCGACTGCGACGTTGAGGAGAGCTCTGTCTCTGTCGCAACGTTTTATCGCAGCCTCAATCTCCCCCAGTTCAATTCGCTGGCCATGGAATTTGACTTGGGATCCATCCTTCCTGCCCATAAACTCCATGGTTCCATCGCCTCTATATCGCACAACGTCCCCTGTTTTATAAATCCTCCGAGGCTCGACACCCTCAAACCACGCAACACCCTCGACAAATGCTTTTTCTGTCTGCTCGGCGTTGTCAAGATACCCTCGAGCTAGAGTCGAACCTGACACTACTAGCTCTCCGGCACAGCCTACTGGCTGCAACTTTGTGTGATCGTCGGGGTTGACAACCCACAACTGTCCGCCGAAAGAGGTCCCGATGTTCCTGTGGCCCGTTTTACGTCGTATTCGACCGACGGCACAATGAACTGCCGCCTCTGTTGGCCCATATGCGTTGAAAAGTCTTGTGTTGGGAACGTCGCACCAGACTTGAGCGAGCGAAGCCGTCATAGCCTCCCCAGTCATGCATAGCACTTCAAGGGACGGGACATCGCTTGGTTGTAATATATTGGCCATGGTTGGGGTTAGGAAAGCCACGTTGACTTTCATCCGCGTGACAACGCCCACCAGATCAGTCAATCGGTTCTCCTCGGTCGGGATACATACCGTCCCGCCAGACGCTAACGTCGAGAATATCTCTGCTACACTCACGTCAAAAGTGTAGGAGCTGAACTGCAGAACTCTGAACTCTTTCCCACTCACATAATCAAAGGCACCGGCATATTGCTTCATGCTCAAAGCCACACTACCGTGCTCCATCAACACTCCTTTGGGTTTTCCAGTGCTGCCAGATGTAAATATCATGTAAGCGAGGTTATGTGGAACGATTTTGGGCGATGGAACAGACATTAATACGTTCTTTTCGTGTCCAAGTGACGTGAGAAGAGACGTACTGACAACCAGGCTCTGTAACCCAGTTGTGCGAGGAATGCGGGCTTCCTGAGCGCCAGAAACTAGGACAAAACCTGACTTGCACTGGTCAATCATGGCCCGAATTCGCTCTGGTGGGTGAGAAGGATCCAGCGGGACATAAGCTCCCCCTGCCTTCATGATGGCCAACATAGTAATAACCATGAAAGACGACTTCTCAAAACACATGGGCACTAAGCTACTCGTGCTGACTCCCAAATTTAGCCGTAAATGCCTTGACAGGAGGTTAGATAACTCGTCTAGGGCCTCATATGTAAGCTCTTGGTCATGCGCAAGCACAGCTATGTGGTGTGGGTTTGACCTTGCGCTCCGCTCAAAGATCTCATGGAGGCAGAGCGTGGACCTTGGGAGAGTAGGACCGTTAAACGCAAGCATATGCTCATAGTCCTCGATCCTCGATACATCACGGAGCATATCGCCTAACAAAGTACCTCTTTGGCTAGAGTCGCCGAGGAGCTTTATGATGCGCGAGAAGATTTCCAGTATAGTGCGTACCTCAGCTTCGTCAAGTACATCTTTGTCAAAGCTAGCATTCAGGCAAAAGCCCGTACCATCGGAATTCTGTAGGCATTCGATGACCAGACTGTACGGTTGCGACATTGCGTCTTGTCCAACAGCTTTGCAAATGCTATCTAGCTCATCTGCACCACCCCCAGACTCAGCATTTGGAGGCTGCACCACAAGTATGTTCCGGAATTGGCACGCCGCTTTTGCTTCCTTGCTTATATGCTTAATATTACTTATACCAATGTGCTCGAAGCTTGTCATAGCCAAGGCGTTATCTCGGATGCGCTGGAGGTAATGAGTCACCGGCTCGGTCACGTCGACCATGACTCGAATTGGGACAGTGCTCATAGTAGGTCCCGCGATGTCTTCGATGGCATCCAGGGCTCCCATTCTTCCAGAAACCACAGAGCCAAAGCAGATGTCATGGGTCTGAGAGGGCCATCTGGTAACAAGTGCCAGAGCCAGAGCCCAGGCCCCTCTTGCAACCTGCTGAAAGCCGAACTTGTTGAAGACTTGATCGAGGCTTTTATCGCCTTGATATGTCAAGCTAACAGAAGATGTGCCTGCTTCGGGCAGCGAGGCGTGACTCTGAGCGGGCGTGGGATAGTGCTCAGCATGAAATCCTTCGAGCTCCTTCTTCCAGAAATTCGTAATATCGCTTTTGCTAAGGTTATCCAGATACTGGACATAGAAGCGGAAAGGAGGTCGCGATGGAGGGCTACTTCCACTCTCGTAGGCATATTTGAAATCCTCCCACAATAAATTCGTTGACCACCCGTCGTAGATTGAGTGGTGTCTTGTCAACTGAAAGTATGTGCCACCCCTCGAAGTCTTCACCAAGTCAAAAAAGGCAAGACGAGTCCCAAGATTCACATCTTTTTGAAGCTCTTGTAGTCGCCTCTCTCCCTGCTGATAGGGAAACTCGTTCGAAGTTGCGATGTGCCACGGGACAGCATCACCGGCACAGACAACTTGCACGAGCGCGGGATTTCCGTCATCGTCAAAGACTTGGCACAGTCTGGTACGCAACAACTCATGTCGCTGGTACACAAAACCCCATGCTTTCATGAAGCGGTTCATGTCCACAAGTTGTGATAGCTTAAACGTTTCCGTGGCTACATAGGCACCTGGCTGGCTCATCGTCAGGGCAATCAGGTTAATTTGGAGTGGAGTGCATTGATAAACATCTTCGATGTCTTCCTGTGCTATTTCATAGTTTGCACTTATTTGTGAAGCATATCGCTGTCTGCCATTCCATGGCGAATTACCATTTTTGACTTGTGGTTGCAGAGCCTGCTGCTCGCTCATGCGAAGCGCCATGTTTTTTAGAGTCGGTTCTTGCAAGATCGACCTGGCAGGCAGGGAGATGCCATGTTCCCTGGCATGTGATGATAGCTTAATAGCAGATATAGAATCGCCACCCAAGATGAGGAAGTCATCGTCTTCGTCGATCGTTTGGGGGTCTATATGTAGCACATCGGCCCACAGCCGTCGCAGGATCTCTTCCGAGCTTGACTCCGGCTGTGTCTTTTGGGTAGCAGCGTGGGACACTCCGTTCATATTGCCGTTAAGCTGGACATTCTGGGTCTTTTCCATCACGCCATTGGCCGAAAATAGAGCAGGCTTGTCTTGAGTGTCACCTCTTGGTGACACGGGCATGCCCGAGTCAGGACAGTGTTCGCGGAAGATGTCGATATCCTCCAGATGCTTTTCTGGACCCTCTCCAAGTTGACAGATTGCTTGAATGAAATGCTTAGATATCAACACCACCTCTGTATCCGAAGTACAAGACTTGTCGTAATTGACATATATCGACAAAGTTCCATTTCCAACAGGGTGGCAGTCAACGGTTAGCCCATAGTTATCTAACATAGAACCCACGTCTACCGGTTCTATAGCAAGCTGAGAAGAAACCACGGCTTGTTCCGAGAACTGATGCTTTGGTTGGACAACAAGCAAGGTTCTAAAGTCGCAAGCGTTTCTAGCATCTTGCCCTAGTAGACGGATGCTTGGAAGACCATATTGCTCGAAGGGACCGGCCTTATTGGCATGGGAGAGTACTTCATCCAAGTAGCTAGAGACCAGCACCCTAGGCTGGGGTTTTAGCCGACGAGGAATTGTGGCAATCGTTGGGCCTAACATGGCGTCGATACCTCGGATAGGCGAGATCCTGCCTGACTGCACAACACCGAAGCAAACATCGTCGCAGCCAGTATACCTGCTAAGCACCAGACCCCACGCGGCTTCAAGTAGAGAAGCCAAGGGAATTCGAGCTGACTCGGGGACTGCGCATGAATCAACTATTTGCTCCGTTGCCCGAAAAGTCCTGTCTTTCCCGAGACGTGGGAAGTCGGTAATCGTCGCACCAGCCATAGCTGTTTTCCAGAAAGCAGCCGCGTTCTCTGATTTCTGAACGTCCTTGACAAATTTAACAAATGATGGCATTCTGTTTTCTGTCGTTATATATTGGTCAAGAGCGTCGCTTTTGTCGTACTCTCTTTTAATTGCATCCTCCAAAAGACGTGTTGTCCATCCATCACTAACCGCATGGTGTTGAGATATTACCAAATATGTCTGACGTCGGCCGTCGATGACTAGAGCAAAGCGTGTCAAGGGCTTTCCGTAGTCGAAAAAAACTTGCTGGTCCTTCTTCAGGTATTCTTGCAAGGTTGAGTACTGCCGATAGATTCCAAACGGCAGAGACTTATCATTCAGCACCGCCTGAACAGTTTCAAGTCTCGAGTTGATGAATATGCGTGTCCGCAAGATGGCCTCTTTGTTCCAAACTCGTTCAAGTGCAGACTTAAACTTGTCCTGATTGATGTTTCCGCGTACCTTGTAGCTGTGCTGCGCAGTATACGATCCTGGTTCCATTGCACTTACAGCCATGAGACCTTCCTGCAAAGGTGTGCACGGATATACATCGACAACCAATGTTTGATCTACACCACACTTGGCCGCTGCATCTTTGACACATACGTCTTTAGACATTCCATCAACCAGCGAAAATTGCTGAGGCTGGGTGACTTCTGCAGCCGTTGCGCTTTGACTTTCCTGTAAGACGGTGGTCGCTACACTCGCCATATCTGCCAGAGTGGTGAACTGGTTAATCTTGTCCCCAAAGCTGAGCGAGACTCCTGCTTTTCTCGCGGCGGATAAAAGTTTAATGAGAGTAATAGAATCTCCGCCTAGTGTGTTTATAGTATCATCTGAGCCAATGTGCTCGGGGAACAAGTCCAGCGCTTTGGCCCAGAGTTCCCTCAGTACTTCCCATAGAGACGCTTGCTGCTGCTCAAGTATGCCTGGTGTAATCCCATTTCTGTGATGTATAGATGAGATAGGGAGGGTTGGCCGGCAGATTGTGTCTTCCTTTTCTTCGTTTCCCTTATGCTCATAAATCTCTTCAAAGGCGCTGTCAACGATCCCCTTTATCGAAGTAAGCCGGCACGCAATCCGATGCAGATGGCCGAGGACTTTGTATGCCTCCTCCCGTGTTACACATTCCGAGTCAAATTCAATCTTGAACTTGGCATGTCTAGTTGACCCATCCGTTACCAGAACAACCACAAGGCCGTAATTCATTGACATGAAAGTTTCCTCCTCAACCATTCTTAGTTGGAGCGCTTGGTTCTCCGAGGAGAGCCCAGTTCTCTCTCCTTGCTGCACCACAAGTAGTGTACGGAACGCGCATGCTTTCTTGGCCCCTTTGAAGTCCAGTCTTGCAATCTTCTGTAGGCCTACATGCTGGAAATCTTGGATCCTTCGCATCTTAGACTGGATATCCGAGAGGAACGCAGAGACGCTTTGCCTGCCGCTGGCTTGGGTCCTGAGAGGCACGGTGGAGATAGTTGGGCCAGATACATCTTCCAATCCAGACACATGGCGCCCAGAAAGCGTCAATCCAAAAGTCACGTCTTGGGTTTGACCATATGAGGACAGAAGGACGGCCAACGACGCAGCGGCGATTGTAGCAGGGGTCATCGCCTGTCTCTCGTCCGATCCGTCGTCTCCGCACTCTAGCGATATCGAATCCGCTGAGCGAATGATTGAATCGGTTTTAAACTGGTGGCATGGCGTGGGGCGACGTGGGAAGTCCAACTCCTCAGCACCCTCCAGTTCGTTTCTCCAAAAAGTCGTTGATACTTCATCATTTTCTTTTATGTTGCGAAGTTGCTGGATGAAGTTTGCATAACTCCGCCTTCCTGGACACTCTGCACTTGGATGGCAATAGTTATATGCCAAATCGTGTAAGAAGTACTGAATCGTCCACTCATCATACAGTATATGATGCATGTCGACTTGCAAATACGTCTTGTCCTGGTCGCTTTGATGTACATACAGCCGGTACCGGAATAATCTCTTGTTACCCTCCAACTGTAATTGTTCGCCCGCGCTATCTGCATTTGATTGCTGTCTTTTCCACTCAGCCATATTGATGACGACCTGAACAGTACTTTTCGGAGTATAAGCTAGAGTCGTCCTGAAAATTGGGTTTCGAGCAACAACAACCTCTAGGGCATGCTCGAGCCTCTTAGTGTCAATTTTTCCGGTCAAAGCATAGACCCAACGAGCCATATAAGCCATTCTGGCTTGGAGATTGATAGCTGCAAGACCTTCTTGGAAGGGAGACGCTGGATACACATCATCAATAAATTGTGCATCTACGTCACAAATCTCGGCGGCATCGGCCATAATTTCATTACGTGCCTCGTTCGGTAGTAAAGAGAATGGAGCTGGCGACTCCGACCAGCACATATCAGCAGACCGAACGTCAGAGATTTCTACGGCTGTGGCAGACATCTGGCTGAGTGTTGGGTGTTCGTAGATTTGTGCGACGGTGATTTGTAGGCCTTGTTGCTTGCAGGCCAGAACCAATCTGATGGCCGTGAGGGAGTCTCCCCCGATTCTGAAGAAATTGTGGGATGGTGCAAATTTCTTCTTCCTTCCAAGAACTTCTTGCCAAATCTCACAGATGCGTGCCTCTCGTTTGTTGTGCGAACACGGAGCTGGTTGTTGAGAGACACTTGGCTTAGCCGCCATATATAGGTCCCGGTGCGCATCCTCCTCAAGCGTAGCTCGAAGCCTTTTGCGATCCGTTTTTCCAGAAACAGTCAAAGGGATGGTTCTCACGGGGATGAAGAACCTGGGAACCAGATATCGTGGGACTTGAAGAGCTAGTTCTCTCTGCGCCGAGCCGCACTCCTGGTGTAACGTCTTGTGAACCGCATCGGGATGCATGACCAGTGACCCAGGCAACAAAGACCTGGAGTCTTGCTCATCCGCATCTGGAGTTCCAACGGGAACGAAGGCAACCAGAATGGTCTTCGATTGACCGAAATTCTCTGTACTCGGGCTCCGTACTGCATCCACAACGGCCGAAGTGAAAATGCCACCGAGCCGTCGGAGTGCATGCTCTGCCTCAGCCGGTTCAATGCGAATCCCGTTGATTTTGATTTGATCATCACGTCTGCCTAGAATCGTAATACTTCCGTACTGGTCTTTGATTCCAAGGTCTCCAGTCAAATATAAATAAGAGTCACTATCGGTACCAGCCTGCTGCATCCACGAAGGCTGCTCAACAAAGCACGTAGCGGTTCTCGTCGCATCGTTCAGATACCCCTGAGCCACAGTATGTCCCGAGATGGCAATCTCACCGACAGATTCCGTAGCTGCTAGAACTAGGGAGCCCGTGGAGTTTCTCTGAACGATCCATACTTGCCCTGTTACAGGTCTACCGATGTTGGCAGGATCTGCATTTTCATCCAGGTTATCAGCAAAGGTGAGACAAGCCACTGTCTCAGTAGGACCATACGAGTTGATCAATCTCAATCTACTGGCCCATCGGCGAATAATACCCGCAGTGGCCTTTTCGCCGCCTAGGTTCAGGATTTGGAGACTTGGGACGTCTTCTAGGGAGATGGCTTCCGTGACTGATGGAGTCAGAAAAGCGACATTGACATCCATCTGGCGCATCTGCTCTGCACTTAGGCGATCGGTGTCACTAGGCAGGCAAATGCATGCCCCCGACAGCAAGGTACAGTAGATGTCCTTGAGGCTCATGTCAAAAGCAAAGGACGTGGATTGAAAGACGCGAGCTCCTGGCTCAATACGCAAGAACCGCGCACTATGGTACATGCTGGTGGCAACAGCAGAGTGCCTAGTAGTGATGCATTTCGGTTCTCCAGAGCTCCCCGACGTAAAAAATACGACAGCAGTATCGTCGGGAGAGGCATGGTGTTTCTGCTCGCCAAGCTTGGCAGCAGACGTGTGCATTTCTGATAGCCAGTCATCATGAATCACTAATGCGTTCTCTACTATTTCGTGAAGTTTCTGGTAGGTACGTGTAGATAAAAGAGCGTGTTTCGATTTTAGATGCCGATTTAGGCGTCGCAGATGTTGTACAGGCTGCGATGTGTCCAAGGCGACATATGCAGCCCCGGTCTTGAGGACGGCCAACATGGCGATGATTGCTAAAGCGGACTTTTCAAAACCTAGTTGAACTATGGTCCCGCACCTTATTTGATGGTTGTTTCTAAGGTATTGGGCGAGGGCTGTTGAGGCTTGGTCAAGTTGTTTGTAAGACAAGCTTTTGGGGGGCAGATACTGAGCAACTGCGATATGGTTAGGAAAGTTCCTCGCTGTCTCCTGCACAAGTTCATGGAGACAGCGGTTGATCTTTGATGGACAGGCTCGCTGCGAGTCCATGATCTGTTCCCTCTCGTCCTTGCTAATGATTTCGATATCGCTGACGGGAAAGTCTAAGCCAGCAGCGCCAATTGCAGCCAGGGAGGACTCTAGGTGATGAAGCACCAAAGTTGCAGTCTGCTCAGATAGTATGGACTTATCATAGTGAATCCTAACCTTGGAGTTTGTCGACCCCGCCAGTATGAACTCCACGGTGATAGGATAGCTCCGAAGCATATCGGAACTGAATTGCTCTTTCTCTTCTACAAAGCCTTTGTGTAGCCCATTGGTAGCGTTTCCCGGTTGAACTACCAAGAGGGACCGGAAAGCGCAAGCATTCTTCGTGTCTTGCCCTATCTTCGCGATTTCTTGTAACCCATAATGCTGATGCGGAATCAGATCGCTAGACTCTTCATGAAGTCTCCGCAATAGCTGGCCGACAGTCATCGTGTTGCTCCAACTTACTCGACACGGCACCGTTAACATTGTTGGCCCGATTATGGCAGTAATATCATCCACTGGAGCGTCTCGACCAGAGAGTGTTGAGCCAAAGACTACATCATTGGTACCGCTATGCTTGCCCAAGACAATAGCCCAGGCCGCTTGCACCACTACAGTTGCGGTGACTTGGTGCTTCTGTGCAAGCTCGGACACATCCGCGGTAATTGTGTGCGCCAGGACGCTATGATCTCCCGAAATCTCTCCGTTCCATTCTTTGGGAATTCTAGGAAAGTCTGTAGCTGTGCAGTTTACTAAATAATTTCTCCAGAAGGATATATGCTTGGACTCATGGTTACTGATGTCTTCGACGAGGTACTTGATGTACTTGGCGAATGAAGTAGGACCAATCGCAGCTTCGACGTTCAAGGCACTGTGGTCGTAAGTGTTCCGAAGCTCTTGGACGATGAGGTCTTTTGTCCAACCGTCAAAGAGGGCGTGGTGTATCTTCAAATGGAACTTCCATGTCTGAGTAGCCTCATCCTTAAAAACTCTTCCTCTACACAGATTGTCCCCAAATGACATGGGCTCATCAAAGCTTTCGTAACTATACGAACTTTCGATATATCGAACCGTGGCCTGCAGCAGTCCAACGCCCCGAACATCATGCACCATTCGGTTCCGCAGAACTGGAGTCTTCGCTAGCAATGACTCCCACGCACTGCAGAATCGAGATATGTCGATATCTGGTGATATCAGAAACTCCATGACGCAGATGTAGGCATCTGATCTACGGGCAGCTAGAGCCATCATTCCAGCCTGTAGAGAAGTACAAGGGTAAATGTCCAAGATGTCTTCCTGATCAACATGACATTGCTCCGCAACAAAGGCCTTCAAATCCTGTAAGCTGCTGCTGCTAGGCACTAGACTGAACGGTTTGATTTCGGCATAGCCAAAAGGCTTGGAGCTATGCTTAGCTTGGGACAAGGATGAACTAAGCCCCCGTATTGAGTATTCTCGGCGCACTTGCTGCACGCTGAGATCGAGTCCTTCGCGTCGAGCCATGGAAACCAAGCGAAAAACGACCAGAGAGTCAAAGCCAAGCTGGAAAAGTGAGGCCTCCGGGTCTATCACAGCAGTGCTTAGTCCCAACACCCTACTACATATTTCGATCAGCTGGCGCTCCAGAGCTGAGTCTACTCCTTTGTATTGGCAGCGTTCCTCGCTTTCGATGGCCCAAGATTTTGCAAGCTCTGCGAATTCACCCTCTGAAGCATTCTCCAGCCATCGTTGGACTGACATACGGTCGACTTTTCCACTAGGAGTCAGCGGAAACCCGTCCACTATCCACCAGCTACTGGGTACAGCTTGAGGGGGCAAACGTGAGCGCAGCCAGTCGATTAGGGTTGTTAAAGCTTCTATTTGATCGGGGCGCGTGGGATGCAGGACATTCATCGTAGGTATACTTGTCTTGGCCATACGCCAAGGTCCTGCGTTGCTGATAGACACAACAGCTGCGAGTCTGCCAAGGGCTGGACCAGCTTTTGGAACGAGGGCAGTACATCTTCGGGTGCCTGGATAGCTGCCAAGTGCCTCCTCAACCTCACCAAGGTCAATTCGGACTCCATGAACCTTCACCTGCCCGTCTCTCCGACCCAGCAGACGAATGGTAGGTGTCGAATTGGCTAAGTGAGACAGAAAACCTAGGTCGCCCGTACGGTAGAATACTTGGGATCCGTAGTGGACGACGTGCCGTGATCGGCTTTCATTGACCCCAGCATATCCACGGAACAGCTGAGCTCCAGCAACGCAGATCTCACCGACTGAACCTTGTGGGACCTCTTCAGGACAGTCTTCCCGCATCAACACAACGTCCAACCCAGGAAGAGCGGTCCCAATGAACTGTGGCTCGACGGAGGGAGTCCCCGACATCTCTTGCACGGTACACACGATGGTCTCCGTAGGGCCGTAAGCATTGATCAATCTCACTCGATCAACCCAGTCATGCAAGGTCTTGGCTGTCAGGGGCTCGCCTGAGCTTGCCAGGACACGGAGTGTAGGCACCTGGGCCGGATCTATGAGTGATATAATCGTAGGTGTGAGCTGGGCGTAGTTAATACGAGCATTGCTGATAAAGCTGGTTAGATCTGCCATGATGTCTGTGAGGCTTCCCATAACCAAACAGCCCCCAGCGTAAAACGTCATGAATAGGTCAAGACCAAAGACGTCAAAAGTGTACTCAGCAAATTGCAGTGTCCTAGTATATTCATTGAGAGCAAAGCGGTTTGCAAGCACTTGAACATTGTGAACAACGGCCTGGTGATACAGCATAACCCCTTTAGGTACGCCAGTTGAGCCCGAAGTGAAAAGGATATGGCACAAATCTGCCGGGCTAATGCCATTTTCGGTGGGCGACAACCCAATTATGGGCTGTTGTTGGATACGCTCTGTAGTTTCAGCATCATCAATGACAACCGTTTTGCCAAAGTTGCCACAAATGTGCGTTGTTTTGTGCGAACAAAGAATCAAGGCCGGGCTCGAGATAGCCAGTATGTTCTCGATGCGGCTAGGAGGAGCATCAAGAGGTAGCGGCACCCACGCCAGTCCTGCTTTTAGCACTGCCAGAACTGCTGTCACTGTCATGGGACCCCTTTCCAGTGCTAGAGCCACAACTCCATGCTTGGATTTGTGAATATGCTTGATATAAACACTCAGTTGATTTGCGGAGGCGTTGAGCTCCCCATACGTAACCTTGTTGTCCCGAAACTCAATGGCGACCCTATCGGGGTGCCGGAATGCTTGTTGTTCAAAGATTTGATGGAGTAACATTTTCAGTAAGATATGAAGTGAGTCAAGGTAAACGATTAGCGAGAGACTTTTGTTGTGTGTGTGTGTGTGTGTGTGTGTGTGTTTTTATTTGGATGGAGCTTTCGAAGAACCTAAGAGAAAAACCATTAATACTGATGGTGTCCCCCACCTTTCCCTCTCCACGACATCGCTTGTCTTTATTTATCCGCAACACGGGACCTAATGCTTTATGCAGAGTAAAAGTTTGTTTGTCTTATTTGATAAAGCGGTACTGCTGGCGGGGCACTGCAACCCGTAATCCAAGAGCATCTTCACTAGACTCACACCCTGAATAGTGACAAAGTAATGCCCCACTTGAACCCGAGACGAAACAGGCCAAAGTGCGCACCGCATCGATCTATACCGAATTTGGGCTTCCGGCACCTCGACCCCGCAGTCGGCCTGTCCGTGTAGCGGTGGCAATTCTTCAGGAGCAATTAAACGAATTTTTTGAACGCACAGCAGCAACTAAACCTAAAACGGAAGAATTATCTGCACAACTATTTTTTTCCTACCTATTCCCAAGTTGTGTTGTATGTGCTCATGTGCTCAACCGCCTGCGCGTTAAGGCCTGAGAAGAAGAGACTACTAAAAGAGAAGTGATATATCTACACGTTTTTTTCTAGTCTATACATACCTCCAGGTAT
Source organism: Balansia obtecta B249 (assembly GCA_000709145.1). Classification (NCBI taxonomy): domain Eukaryota; kingdom Fungi; phylum Ascomycota; class Sordariomycetes; order Hypocreales; family Clavicipitaceae; genus Balansia; species Balansia obtecta. The sequence goes on from JFZS01000142.1 coordinate 42,573, forward strand.
ATTTGCTACTGTGCGCTCAAAAATCCTTTGCTGCACGTTTAATTCCTTGTGATTCAGCTCACTTACTTCCCGAACCAATCAGACAAGCTCAATAACTCTACGTAACCCACTTTCTATGCCTCGTACTATTCCCGATCGGGCTCTGCGCAGGCGAGCAGGAGTTGTTGCGCACGTCGGTTGGTTATATTTCGCTCATAATAGATAGCACTGCAGTAAAAATTATTTTTTTAGTGACTCTTTATGGGCTTTATTTCTTTGTAGGTAGTAAAATATTATAAATCCGTTTTAAATAGTAAAATGATAGACAGGTGGCGTTAGACAGACACTAGTATACAAACGCCACCTCCTATCTTAGGCCTAATATGCTGCTGTGCGACCTAAAACCGGTTTATTGCACTCAGGAATATTTGGTGTAACTGTTAGAGCTAAGCAGAGGACAAGACCTGACGCAGAATAGGGAAAAGAGGATTCTAAGCTACCAAGTAGGTCGCCTGCCAGATTCATTTTTACTCTAGTAAAGCATCCGCCAAACTGAACGATCTGCCAAGAAACTGCTTCATCCTTCCCCATCTCCGACCTAGAGGCTAAATTACTTAACCGAGATGTCCTATTTTGCCTACTTCGGCTACGGCTTTTCTGCCTTTATGCTGTGGAGAGCTTGGGTCGTTGTCTACAGACTTTGGTTCCACCCCATTTCTCACATTCCTGGTCCCTTATTGGGTCGCATCTCCAACTTCTACCGCATCATATGGTTCATCCTAGAGGATGAACACCTGCTTCAAGTCAAGCTTCATGAAAAATATGGTAGTTCCTTCTCTTCAGATTAGTGCATGGTGAAGACCTGCGTTCAATTCCAAGGCTAAACCATGATTTTTGTTTGTTTTCTAGGTCCTGTTTTGCGCTACAGCCCAAGCAAGGTAATCTTCAACGATGCGTCCCTTCTTCCTGTCGTCTTCAATTCGAAGGCAGACAAGACAGACTTTACGGCCCCCAACTTTGGAAACATAAGCGTTTTCAACCTGAAATCTCACCTGGATCACCAGAGAGCTAAGCGAAGGATTGCTCACGCAGTATGTCTCTCCAAAAGAAATCCATTTTCATCAAAAATTGTTTCCTTCTATTCTCTAAGAATTGGTATGCATAATAGTATTCCATGAAAAATATGAAGACGTTCGAGAACCAGATCGGGGACTTATTGGCTCAGCTGATGAAGTATTTTTCCAAAACCTCTGCCAAGGGGGAGAGTATTGATGCTGTATTCCATCTCCAGTGAGTCATCATCTCCATACTTTCTTTTTCCTAGCTAGTCGCTGTACTCATCTGCTCTGCCCAGCTGGTTCAACTTTGATGTTATCGGCATGCTCTGCTTTGGAAAAGAATTTGGTTTTATTGAACAAGAGAAGGACGTCAGAGGCCTTATTCGGAAATTCACGGAAACAATATGGCTGGGTGAGTTCCTGGGAGAGCTTGACAACTTGTCTTGGCTCGTGCGCGACACAAGAATTGGGAAGTATCTCTTGCAACCCAGCCCTGCAGATACTAAAGGCATAGGCGCGGTGATGAGGGAAAGAGATGCCATCATGGCCGAGATGCTGGACGGTCGCGAAGCTAAAGTTGAACTTGCGGATAATACCTTCCTATCCAAGTTTCTACGGTCACGAAACCCAGATGGGACGATTATGTCAATGACCGACGTCAAAGCAGAGATTCTCCTTGCCTTGTAAGAGTCCCTTCACCCGCCATACATGACACGGTTTTCATGCTCTAATCTAGAGAACCATTTGCCCGCGCATAGGCAAGCCGGATCCGAAAACGCTTCTCTCAACCTTGCTCTTGCCATTTGGAACATATCACGGCATCCTGCCGTCCAAAAGAAACTCCAAGAGGAACTTGACAACGCCGAGATGATGGGAGTCATCCCTTCACGAGACTCTATCGTTAGTTACGATCAAGCATATCAGCTGCCATACCTTGGCGGCTGCATACGCGAGTCTCTACGTTATAGTTGCTCCATCACACAGCTTGCTCGGAAAGCCCCGGCCAATGTGGGAGTGGAGCTCCATGGGATATATATCCCTCCCGACATCTCCATTTCGACAAGTGCATGGATTATTGGCCGCGACAAGGCCGTGTATGGTGACGATTCTTATGAATATCGGCCAAGCCGCTGGACGGAGGCCACGCCAGAAAAGTTCAAGCAAATGGAAGCTCTCGACTTTGTTTTTGGGCACGGAGCAAGACGGTGTCTTGGGAGGCATGTAGCCATGATTGAGATGTGGAAGTGTGTTGCAGAGGTAAGCGCATCCGTTGTCTCTTCAGCTTTTAAATTGCGGCCTTTGACACTACACAACAGGTGTTCCGTCGGTTTGATGTCGAGTTCGTGGACCCGACAGCCGTGAGCCTTACCAAAGTTCCCACAAACTGGCTGGCAAACTTTCGAGAGCGAGTCAAATAGAGATGGATTAAGAATACAGCTATCCAGGTCGTTATTTACCGTTCATCGGGGATGGGCTTTATCTACGGTCTAGGTAAAGATACTTTCTGGTAACCGCAAAGCTCGCCAATAGTTGAAAAAGATATTTGTCCGTACGAAATAGCACCTTAAACACTGTGAGAACGAATTGAGCCATGATGATGACCACAAGCCACTTCTCCAAGGTAGTGGCGAACCTCAGCTATCAACCAGTATACTGCTCAGCAACCTCATGCCGAACGGCCCACCGTGAAAGAACTGGGATTCTTACTCCACACTGTGATGGTATCATTTTCGTCTGTTCGTCCGGCTTGCCACTGCTTAAATACCGTGCGGCCACGTGTAGATGTGTGAAAACGATGTGTAATTTAATTTTTCACGCGTCAGGCTACGATCGACGCAAAGACATAGCTGATGTTCTACTAAGACACGATCGGGTATTAACTTGCATAAGGCATCAAAGCACACTAGCTGACTCGGAAGATTATGAAACGCAATTCCCACCAGAAGACCCATGTAGTGTCTCGGGGACCATCGTCACTCCAAGCTTTGCATAAGTAACCGTGCCCCGCTTCGGCAGCTATTCTTGACTCCTATTGAGCTTTCGAAACTGGATCATGCAGTCCTTACCCCTCGGAACCGCATCATGCGTGCTGCACTGCCACATCAAGTCCCGCCTGCATGACGGTGAGGGACGCATCTCGTACTGTAGACACAAGGACGCAAGCAGCAGCTTGATCTCCATAGTTGCGAGTGCTTTGCCCAAGCATATACGGCCACCGTAGCCAAAGGGAATGAGCTGAGCTTGGCGCGCTTTCAGTTCCTCACTGTCCGTGCCGTCCGCAAGCCACCTCTCTGGTTTGAACGCTGCGGAATCGGGGAACAGGTTCTCATCTCTGTGTAATGCCAAAATACAGCTGGAAACTATGCTGCCCTCGGGGACGGGCACACCTGAGAGAGTACGTCCTCCTGGCGGAACGACACGCTCGGCTCGCCCACTGGAAGCTGGGTATAAGCGGTAAGTCTCTCGGAGACAAGCCTCCAGCACAGGAGCCTGGTTATTCACGTCGGCAAACAACAGAGATCCATCTGCTTGTTTTGGAAGAGCCATCAATTCGTCGCGTACTCTGGACTGCCATTCAGCATGCTCACTCAGGAGCCAGATAAGATACGTAGCCGTCACAGCAACAGTAGCCCGCGCCGCATTAATGTTATCGAGTAGCTCAGCGGCAATAAAGTCCCGGTCCAGAAGTGAGCCATCACTCATTTTAGCCAGTGAGAGGTGGCGAAGGAGAGAACGTGAGTTGAGGAGCAACGGATCGTCCATGGCTGCCAATGTGCGCTCCAAACTCCAGTCTGCCAGCTCATCCTCTGCTCGTAGAAAGCTCAAGCGAGGGCTCAACCAAGTCAGGCAAGGTGATATCCAGGAAAAGGCGTTTGGGAAGAGCACGCGGAGCGGACCGACGAACTGGAAATGCTTGAGTTTCTCAATGATGGTGCGCTCCTGGCACGGACCGTCAATGCATTGTGAACTATGGCTTGGTCCAAACACAAGATACGTTACAACATCGAAGCCAAACCAATCTGCGAGACTGTACACATCAGCATCGGGTTTCTGGTCTGTACGCTTCAGCACCTCTCTGCAACGGTTTTGGATGTATTGTTCGAGCTCTGGGAGGTTGTAGATTGTGGTAGCCTGGTAAAAGGCCGAAATCAACTTGCGCTTCTCACGGTGCTCTGGGTAAGACTTGGTAGCGAACACTGAGCGCTGGTTGTAACCTGTAAAGTTGTCAAAGTAGTCGCTCTTGGACCATCCACGAGCAGCCGTGTAAGCCTCACGAGCATCTTCTATCTTGGCCACGGAGATTTCATTTGGGGAGATGCAGATGACAGGGCCATAGCGCTGGTGCCACTTTACGATCTCGGTGTTGCGGCAATATATAAGATCGTAGTAGGCCAAGTGAAGGCAGGTGATCTTGTTAATCCAAGGCCCGGGAACATTTCGCAGCCGGCCTGAGAGGAGAGGATAGAATATGACCTTGTAGATTACCAAAAAAATGAGTAGAATAACCAAAAGAGAAACTGGGGATTTGATCAGGAGATGACTCATAGTGGAATTTTCAATTGACAATCTCATGATATCAAAGAAAGACGATAGAGACCGTGCTCATGTACGTGAGACTTTCATCAGAATTTATCTTCCTGTCACCTTGTACTGTACTTCTGAGCTACTCAGGCTGTACCTCGAGCACCATTTCCCATAAACTGCTTCAGAAGGCCGGTCGGGTACCCCGTCTACGCTGCATCTTTGTTCTATCGAAAACGCAGATCAGTGACGTACAGGATATAATGACAGAATCGAGGATCGAGGACCGGCTGTGGATTCTGTATGTCGCCATATTATCACTCCCGTTATTTTTACTGTCACACCGGGTAAAAAGTGCGGAGACATTGTGCTATCCTCTTGTTTTCGATCTGGCTTCAACCTCGTACCGACAAGGACTTCGGACCAACCAAACAAGACCTCTGTAGAATACCTCTTCTGCAGTACTAGCTTGCACTATGAAGAAGTATAAGTAAGTATTTCTATTACAAATGGGTGCACCGCGAGTCACTCTTCTGTAACAGCTCAGCTTAGCCACTCGTCAGCAATTGAAGACATCGTCAAGCTAGGGTTCAAAGGCCCACACAACACGGTTCCTGTGAAGCCGTGCGATTCACGGCTCGGGTCAAATCCGAGGTCCTGCTGAAATTTTTTGCTGCTAGTTCGTTTGTCTCGTCCAAACCAGGCCGGTCACTTTATTGAAATGATTTAGCCTGGAACTTCTCTTTTATTTTTCTATTATTTATTTTGAAGGTTACCAAAGGTTGTTTGGGATCATCTTTGCGTGCCGGAGCCGGGGGGGGGGGGGGGGGGGGCCCTTTTCACGACCTAATTCAGCAAGCGGCAACAAATTCTTGGTAAGTATTGGTGGAGTGAGCAGATTCTTTAGGTCAATGTATTAATAAATTACGATGTTCTTTTGCATATGCGAGCCTGCAGATGGCACCCCTGGCCCTGAACTCTGTGTCGTAAAGTCAGGAGGTCTGAGCACACATGTTGTTTTACAAAGTTAAATGTCATATATCAAGATACCTGTCAATGTTTTTTTTTTTTTTCAAATGGGTTAGTACTATTGTCTTACGGAGTACTTGAGGAAGGAAGTTATCTCTTTGTGACGGAATGGTCAAATGCATCAACGAACTGGCCTGACGGCTTATGCGGGTTAGTTTCGGTGTAGGATGACGTCACTGTGTTGCATAAGGAGAAGGAGAAGAGCAGGAGTAAAATTGCCCCTTGTCCCAGCATAGCCAGCTGGACTCCGTAGATGTCTCGGAACAAGTCCTCGTTTTCTTGGTTGACCTGCGATCATCATACTAACTCAGCTGATCTGTTAGACTCAAGCGATTCAGAGGTTCCAGGTAGCTGTCTCTTCACATAGCAGGATCTCACCGCCTCTTCGTCAACAGGTTCGCAACTTATTACGTAAGATGTACTCGGCGAGGATGCAAGTATGCTTAATCTCCGATCCACTCTTCAGCCGCCCCTCAATGCAAACACCACCAATATTAGCTTCAATTGAATCCCATCTACGGACTAAAGTGCACAGTATCTTTGCCTCCTCCCACCCCTCTTCTCTTTCTTTCCTTATTTTTCCGGGACTAAATGACTGACCAAGTAACTGACCGATGACCGAGTTATTACTACAAACTCCTTACCCTCCCTTCCCGTTGTTGAAGTCTTTAAATACGAAAATTATCCCCGTTGTCTGCATGTAACGGCACTACTGAGTTCTGAAACATCCGTAGGCTCTGGAGAGGTGATCCCCTGCAGAGCAACTAGCACTGCAGCTGCAGTAGCAGCGGGTTCTGCCACAGATCCTAAACCAAACTAGTTAGACCGACGAATGCGTACAAGGGGAAATGCATTTTCGAAGCGAAACATGTCTGCCGTAGGCCGTAGCAATGCCCTTCCTGTGCATAGGCAATTCTCAAAATGCATTTATTGATGTTCGTCATCTCCATAGCGTGCCACAAAACTTGGCCAGGGGGAGGGGGGGTGCGGGCAAAACACTACAGAAAGTCTCGGTGGGGCGAGCGGGAGCGGGAGCGGGAGCGGCATGTGCCGTCGCAGCCGGGTAATTAGCGCATCGCGCAACAAATAGTGTCACCTTCCCACCCACAAATCCTTATTCAGAGATGACAGATGACCCGCATTTGCAAGACGCTTCCGCGCAAGCGGCACCGGCTTTTGTCCACTTTCCCGGGATTCTAGGAGGTTTTGTTGCTGTGAGACGTAACCTCCGCTTGTCATGATTGGCCCAACATGTTAATGTGTTGTCTTTGCATAACCCGCCCCCAGCTAACGAGCCCAAAGATGCGATCCCGAGCTGCTAACTCCGCAGTATGTGGCCAACCCAACTATAGAGATGCCTAAAGATGATGCAAAAAGGGGTATTATGGCGTGATAATCTACGCACATGTTGACCTATACAACACAGGGCAGGGCGTGCGACGGGGATGTGTCCGGGTAAGCATTGATCGTCGTGGACACCGTTCCCGCAAAGTTACAGAAAATAGCTTCCATAACAGCAACGCTCATGTTCAGCCGTACCTAAAGCTGCAACTCCGTATCGTACTCCCGTACCAGGTATATACCACGTGCTTTGTATGGGCATCTTGCTCAATAGATGTTCCCATTCCACGCCCACATCACCCTCCTTCCCACATGTGACCCCATCACTACAGCTCAGCTTCACAGAGAAAAAAAAAAAAAAAAAAAAAAAAAAAAAACAAGCAGCAAGATGCGCTATCAACGCATGACCATTGAGGAGGAGGCTCCCGAGGAGGTGGGCGCGGCCATCCGCTACAACTTATCCGAAAGCGCCATAGGCGACAAAACGCTTTCCGACCTGGGCATTTCTATCCCGCAGTCCCTGGTGCTCACGTACACGGAGCACCAGGGCAGCAGCAAGCTTCGCCAGCTCATCTCCACCGCCTCCAAGTCCGCCCTGGCGCCAGAAGACATCCTGGTGACGGCCGGCGCCTCGACGTCGCTCTTCATCGTGGCCACGGCCCTGCTGAGCTCGAGCGATCACCTGATCGTCACCCGGCCCAACTACGCGACCAACCTCGAGACGCCCCGGGCTATCGGGTGCGACATCACTTTCATAGATCTTGACTTCGATGCCGGATTCCGCCTGGACATCGAGCAGGTCGCTGCGGCGATTCGCCCTGGAGCAACGAAGCTGATCAGCATCTGCTCGCCCAACAATCCGGCGGGGACCATGTGCAATGCGCTGCAGCTCCAGCAGCTGAGCAATCTGTCCAAGAAGAACGGCATTTTTCTCCTGGTCGACGAGACGTATGCGGACCTCACTTACGCCTCCGCCGACCAGGAAAGTCCGATCCCACCGGCAGCTTCTCTCGGCCAGCATGTCATCGGCGTCTCTTCCATGTCAAAGGTGTACGGGGTGCCAGGGATCAGAATCGGGTGGCTTTCCTGCAAGAGCAAAGAGCTGCAGCGTACATTCCTCGCAGCCAAAGAGCAGATCAGCATCAGCGGGAGCGTGCTGGACGAGCTTGTCGCTGAGCAGATTCTGTCGCGCCGCGATGTGCTGCTGACCCAGACTCGAGCCGAGATGCAGCAACGAAGAGATCTGGTTGCCTCGTGGATCAAGGAAGAGGATGGGATGCTAGACTGGGTGCTGCCAGAGGCGGGGGTCATGGGCTTCGTTCGGATGAAGCGAGAGCCCATTGGTGGCGTAGGGGCATTCTACGAGCGATTGCTGGAGGACCACGGCACTTATGTTGGGCCCGGTCGTTGGTTTGAGCGAGATGATACCTTCTTCCGCTTAGGCTACGGGTGGCCTACCATGGAGGATCTGAAAATTGGGCTCAAGAATATTTCCCAAGCACTTCGACAATAAAGAATGGAATGAAGAAAATGGGGGAAAAGAAATCTTCCATGGACTATTTAGTCACTTGCTTATCCGTTCTGCCCAAGGTGCAAGAGTTCCTGAATCCTTAAATGATACAGTGAGCTCTTGTTTTATTACTAACCGCGCCAGAGCTCTCTTTTCTTTTTATCTAAATATGTTACTTTGTGTATCTGCTACTTTGTCTCCGACTATTGTCAAAGTAACCAAAGTGGATCGACCTAACGGCGAGTTCTTTGCATATGTAGAACTTCGCACAACAGATACCACGGCAGCAGTATGCTCTTGGCTAGAACCCGCAGCATTTGATTGTAAAATATTGGTGTATAGTGCTTCTGTATTCACAGGAAAACATGGCGTGTTCCTTCCTCAAAACTCTATGCGATGCTGTAGTTCTTCGCGCTACATTACCCACTCTGTGTCTCTGAAACGGGAATGTTCTTTACAAAACTGTCCGTCATGGTAAACCACAACCTTCCCAAAGTGTCATACCTGCTGTGCTAGGTAACTTGTTCGTCAGCATCAGCCGGGGATTCTAGCTGTCGTTTTGTCGCGAGCTTGTCCAGCACGCTAGTCAGCCACAAAGACAGGCCAAAAAGAAAGCCCGCAGCCAAGAAAGGAATTCTGCCCAGGGCGATGCCTCCATAGCGCATGCCAGCGGAGAAGGCAGAAGTCCATAGCGCTGTACCAAGCAGCCCTGCCATGGTTTCCACAACAGTAATGCCCATGTACAATCTTTCGACTTCCCCCTCGTCGCGCGTGGTGCTGGTGGAAAAGGAGCGGAGGGCATCTGTCAATGCCGAGCCCATATTGTACACAAGCAGCGACACAATGTATAGGGAACGCAAGGGGGCCACCCCGGCGCAAATAATGCCGATAATGTTCAGAGCTAGACTACATTTGATGACATAGAAATCCACACGCTGCTGGCTCCTCAAAATTGGATGGAGGACTAAACGGGAAACGTGTGGCACCAAGAGCAACACGGCAGCATTGACGACGATTTGGAACGACGTAATGCCGCTTGCTTCGGCTAGGCTCCAGGCAAAGCGCTTGGTCGCCCATTGCGGGAACACGAGCCGAACATATATTGCGGTTTCGTCGAAGAGGTATATGAGCAATGTGACGTGGGTCAAGGAACTGCTGAGCAATTCACCAAACAGGCTGAACGAGAGGAGGGCTTCTGTTGTGAAGTCTGAAAGGAGTTTGGACAGTGCCTGTTTTCCAGTTGATATGGAGTGCCACGTGCCCTGTCTCGAAGCAGGTTGCTGCTCCTCGTCACCATGGAGTAAGATGGTGTAGTCAGGTGGGGAACTAACATAGAGCGGACGCTTCGTTATGTCAGGATCTCGTGTTGGGAATAGGAACACGGTCGGAATTATGAGAACACAAACGCCGATGCCGATGGCGCAAAGTAACCAGACACGAAGATTCAAAAGTGCTGCGGCGAGGAGTGTGCCTAAAAAGCCCATGCCCATGACAAGGGTGCTCATTCGATAGAGCGTTTCGCTTCTTTATTGGGCACAGTCAGCCACCAGTAATGCCACGATAGCCGGTAGAAGTAGTTTTTCCTATCTCACAATTGATGGTATGGCACCACTTCGGCGATGCGTGCATACAAGAGAGTGTTACGGACCGGAAGTCCACCTCCAACAAGGTCGAACAACCCGGTCAGCCATATCCAACGAATGTCAAGCTGGAAGAAACCTTGGACAATGTAAGCAGCCTGCCTAGAAAGCATCAAGCTCCCAAGGGAGAAAGGGGAAGTGGAGTCTAACACACTGCCATGGAGTAGGCGGCCCCAATGCTTGTGCTGCATAGGTTGGATAACATAATGTTACGGAGGCCGACAGTCGACATCAATCGAGTATATACCGGCGTCGCTACGAGACCTGAGCAGGCAGAAGCAAATGCATCCCAGTCAGTCAGTCGGTCGGTCGGTCAAAAGCGCACAGGATTTGTGACGACGCATTTCGTACCCGCTAGCAGCGTGAATATGTCAAATGTGCCGTATACCATGGCCACATCGGCCTGGAGTGAATCGGCTTTGCATAGGTGTTCGTCTATAGTTCCATCCGGCTGAATGAGGGCAGGATGCTTGGTCCGATAATGGGCGCGGCAGATGGCTTGTTCTATCAGATATAACCTGGAGCTGCGAAGTATGGCATCGCCAAGTTGACTGACGGCTAAAATGAGTATCGCAGGCCACCGCGAGGGTGTCTTGGCGGGGCGACTCATGGCGAAGATAGATGATCTGTGTTCAAAGTATGGTGGGGCATCCGAGAAAGAAGAAAAAAACAAAAATGAGGGACGAGGATAGGAAATGCCGGGCGACTCGATATGGACTTATATGGTGGGTATTCGCAACCTTGATGACTGCGGTACGGAGTAAAGTTCGAGATGCAAGTACGCCACGCCGCGTTGGAGGAGTCGGTGGTGACTGGGTGAGGCTTTGTTTTTGCTTATCGGATGATGTTCCAAGGATGATAAATAAATCAGCATGTGCGGATTACTCTGTAGAACAACTGGTCAGAGCAAGAAGAGTGCCACCGCAAAAGGAAGACAAATACCTAGGTAGATGAGCGGTTTGGCTCTTGCAAACCGCGCTGCTACAAGAGGGAGTTCTCTCTCACCTTATCTTCTCTCCCTGAAAGACTCGTGACACCCGAGAAGCAACACCATCCATTTGCATCGACCGTTCCGCCATGTTTTCTCTTAAGGTACGTGTCGCAAAGCCATATGCAGGGAATGCATCTGCGGAGCCTTGCGGCGGTCGACAAATTAACTAGGGCGCCGTGCCTGTGTGGGTGGGTGGCTGAGCTATCGCAGCGAAAATGTCTCACCTTGAGGCACGGAGTAAGATGACCGGGCTGCTGCAGCATATGATAGCTGCACCATAAGGGCGCCTGACAGGTGCGGGACCAACCTACTTTGGATATGATGATGGCTCTTGCCTGCGATATTAACGCAGCGGCTTGGTCACCATTCACTCACAAATCAGCTGGTTGCCTGGTCAGGCGTGGGGATCCTTCCAATTCCGTAGAACCGTCGCTCCACTTCAGCAAAGTGCATATACAGATAAGATTTATCTCATCATTTTGTGAGAGATAGCTTCCATATACTAAAGAGCATATGGGCTCCGTCACCTCGCTGTTGCGTTGTTACAGGCAGATGACTAGCGTAAGGCAGAAGCGCAGGGGTCTAGAAGTATGGCTTGGCGCCCGTTGACTGGTCAGATCTAGATTCTCGTCTTAGCATCATTCATGCTTGGGCGATTTGATTCTTTAAGGAGAGATCTAGGCTGCTAATTAGAGTCTTTTATCTTGGGCGGCTGCATTAGGCTCCAGCGCCTGGTCAAATAATACTTGGAATACAATACTAGGTTGGTCCTCACTAAATTATTATCTACTCTCGTACTGCGACGGAGCCCTATCGTCACATCAGACGTGCTTATCTTGCAGGAGAGGGGCATGCATAATACCTGGTCTGGCCGGCGGAAGCTCAATGTGGCATGTGGGCCGGAACGACACTAAACGACTAATAAAGATGTGGGTCAGACTCCTCTAACTAATATTTAGTCACGGGCCGTGCCGCGCGTCCCTTTCAGAACAGGTGCCAACTCCGTGTGACAAACGCGCAGCAACGGAATTTCGAACGCACGGCAGCAATCATAATTGATATAGCATCTTCCTTGACTTGATATAATTACTAAGGCAACGGGTTTTGTCGCTTTACTGCCTGTAATATAGAATTGGTGCTCAAAGACACTAACGATGTGGAACATACTACGAAAGAATCGCTAGGATTATTTAGAAAGCGGGGTTGCAAGACGTACTGTACCTCTACAGCAAAGACGCCGTCCATGATTCGCCCGCTGCTGTGCGTTATTTATGTGATAAGGCACCAAGAGGTCACACGGCCCCGCCCAACCTCCAAGCAGGCAATGATTAGCTGTTGAAGTACAGACTGCCGATTGCTAGGACTTCATCCACGAGGGATGCAAACACCCCGCTCCGCCTGAACCGGCCACTAGCTTCGTAATCTCAAGGTGCGTATGACGGCGCATCATAGGTGACACCAAAATACCCTGACTGGAACGCGTCTCGGCACGTGGGGGAGCCAGACAACCAGTGCCTTCCCCACCGGATCTTTTCGTCGTCCACACGAGCAACGAGACGATCTGTGGACTAACGTTGACTGAAATCTCGTGTCGCGTGACGGTGCGGCAGAGTCGTTGGTTGGGGACTTGCGCAGCCCTGGGCGAGAGCGCTACGGTGAGTTGTGGTGCTGATCTGGGATACTTCTGGAAACTCCCGCGGCTTCCTGTTTGAGGCTGCCTGCTGCGGTGAGGTTGTATTCGTCGTGCATTAGTCTCATGGCGGTTGGTCATGCGTAGGACAGCAGGCTGCGAATTCTGGAGAGCAGTTTCGTGGCTGTTTTCCATTCAAAGTTAGACTTCCACGCGTCGTTATGGGCAGGTACCTGAAATGACTGTTTTCTAAGGTACATCTAAACAAGTAGATGAAGGCGCTGAGAATTTCTAGAATATATTCTAATACAGCATTTCTATCTAATACAGCTTTGTACATTGGAAGTAGGCGGTAATGTGCTGATTCCCACGCTACGGCAATTCCTATATACTGTTTTAAAGCGAGTATCTAGAGGCCTGTGAAATATTACCATGTCCGTGGCTACCCAATACATCCGTCTCCAAATCTGACTTTGCATTTCCAGCGGCATTTCACCGGTGACACTCTTGGTGCAGGGTAACTGCTGGCGCAGCTCTCCAGGCAGAACACTTTTATGCCCTGCCGAAGCTAACTTTTTCGCTTGACTGTCAAATTCTTCATTTTCGGGGCATGTGGTCTTCTGGAAGTAACTCTAGCTACACACTGGTATGGCAGGTACTAAGCCCTATGTAAAGCAAGGTTGTTTCCGCGCATGCTCCCTGTATTGCCTTTGGGTTTAGGTGGTGTTGGGTGTTCGCCATCTCTTCGCGTGGCATGTCGCAGCTCTTGTCTTGCCGTCAATTCTACGCGGGCTTCAAGGGCCGTGACCTCTATATATGCCCCTCCAGCCGCTTGTCGATCGTGCCATAGTGTATATATGGTGTTGTGGTCAGTAGCTATAAGATACGGAAAAGTACGGCTTCTGTCTCCAGGTATTAGCATCCTGTTACGCCCAAGGTAAGCTCTCTACTGCGCAGCCATCTTCGCACCTGTTGCCTCCTAAGGATGAGTTAGTGCAGACTTGTAGTGTCTGTATTAGAAGTACGGCTATAGAGACTGGCTAACACAGCGGCTCTGCGTAGAGTAGAGGTTGGGACGATAGGAGAAGCTTATAGGTCACATCGCTGGAGTGTGGCAGGTTGCGACGTCTTGGTAAATTGGGCTGTTACTGTTACGTGCCGGATCAGGTCACGTAATGGGTAGATTCGTACGGTTAGAGTAGGAATCCAAGTGGTTCATAAAGAGGGCATATAGTCAACATAAGATAATAGATGGTAACAGATAGTAATGGATGTATTTATAGATGCTTATCCCCTTCTGTTATCTAAGGTAGTAGATACATCCTTTATATACTAGCCAGGAGATCATATGGCTCTATTGGTGTCAACTCTGGCTGTGTGTAGTCGGATCCGGAGGCGGGCAGCCCGATCCTGGCGTGTGGTGTAACAGTTACGTATGAAGCAGCTAGCCTCCTCATTAAGCTTGCAGAACTAGTTACACTGCGATAACAGTGTTTCATACGCCCGTATCCATTGTGACCAACAGGCAGCCTACATTCAAGAAAAGGCAGCTTTAATATTATATGTCAATACTATATGATCGCCCTAGTACTTGATTCCCTGCCAAGATAGGCTGCTTAGCGGAAGGAGTCGCCAGACGACGCCGACGCAAGTCAATATAGAAAGACCGTTGATTATATTCCCACTCACCCCCACCCAAGAAGACCATTAGTAGCCCGGCATGCGACGTTTCTCTATTAAGGGTTAGTTCATCACCCCTAGTGAGGCTGCAAATTCCCAGCTGCACACAGTCGACTCTCAGCGTCGTCAAAGTGAGATTTTCAAAGTCGCTGGCCGACATTAACGATGACTCATAACCCTTAGAAATGCCGTTCCAGTCGCTATCATGCTACGGCATATACGTCGTAGATCTCCCGTCAACCAGCCCAGGGCATTCGTCGTAAAACATGGTCAACAGGCCCTGTGCAAACGACTGCCGAGTAGCGGAACATTGAAGTCGCCCCTTCACCATGAGACCGTCCGTTCGTCCGTCGCAAGTAGAAGTAAACTACAATGGCAGCGTTCTGATGCGCAGCGACGTCCATAAAACAGGACATACGTTAGTAATGCGTTTTGCGTAACTAACTGTTGTAAACAAGTAAACAAACCGAGACAGGGGCCTCATCCTCCTGTCCATAAGACTTCCTCTCAGCCAGTCTCTGTTGTCAAAAAGGACAACCGTCTCGACAGTTCACACGCATCAGCAACGTCGTCAATCGTCATGAAACACAGCGAAAGTTAATCGGCCTACAACCCACGACTCCCAACTCACAAGGTCCTCCACACAGCCCCTGCCCCAACACTCTCCCCATCCGCCTCGCAATTCATCCTCTCGACCCACCGGTCCTCGCTCTCGACAGCCCTCCTCTCCAGTTCCTCCATAGCATACAGCTCCTCCAGCATGCTGGCAATCATCGCCCTTCCCCCATCGAGCATCCTCCCCAGACTACCAGGCGTGCCGCCCCGAAAATCGCATAAGCCTGCAAACCTCCCCTTCCACCCTTCCAACCTCCGGATGAACTTGCCAACATCCTCCTTCCACCCATCATCCAACCCGCCCACAAGCAAGACGGTGTGGTCCGTCCCCCCACTCCTCCGGGCCTCCTCCGCGTCACGCACCCTGCCAATGTACCTCTCGAAGCTACGCACAATCCTCGCATACCGCCCCCCCGGCTCGGACAACGCCCACAAGTCCGTCAGGACCTCGTCCAGGATCTGGATCCTCTCGTCCACGTCCCCCGCCGCAGCCCAGCGCCGCAAGGCCAGGATGTTGTCCGCCTCGGCGAGGGACGCCTCCTTCTCGGCGACACTCCTATGAGCCTGGCTTATCTGGCGGAAGCGCTCGCCTAGCTTCTCCTTCGCGCTACACTGCCACTTGTTGTAGGTAGGACGGGCATCGCGGTGGAGGAGGTGGAGCTGGAGGAGCTCGGCCTGGAGCCTGCTTGTCTCGGCCGAGGCGGCGATGTTGGCGGGGAGCTTGGAGGGTGAGGGTGGAGCGAGGATGGCCGACGTGAGCGGTTTCGGAGCCCGGCCCTTGGCAGGGGAGTAGTGCTGCTGGAGGGCTGAGAAGGCTGGCCGGAGGCGTGGCTTCGCTGGCGGCGGCGTCACAGGCTTGTCCGCCGAGGCGCTTCGCGCGTGGACGGGCTTCGAGGCTTGGTCGCGGGTTGGCGGTCGGAGAGACGGGACGGCCGTCGCTGTGCTCTTGGCGCGAGTATGCGTCGATGGCACGCCGGCGGGCGGTGCGGTCGGTCCCCCTGCGGAGATGGGACGTGGCCGGCTCGTGGTCGGCCTGCTGGTGGTGGTCAGGGGCGGGTAGCGCCTCTCCTTCGACACGGGCTCCAGGGCTGGGACATGTTTCCTCGACAAAGACGGCAGCTGGGCGGGAACTGCGGGCGTCGGCCGTGTGCTGCGTGAGCTGGTTGACGATGATGGGACGCACACCGACGCCGGGCGCGTGGAGGGCTTGACGGGCAGGCGGCTGGGAGATCCGCTGCGAGACGAGCTGGTCGTCGAGGCCGTCGGCTCCGGCAGCATTAGCTTTTCTGGCTTGCGCAGAGACCGCGTGCGCTGGAGAGAGGACGACATGGCTGGCTCGTGGATGAATGTCGGGGTGCTGACCTCGAGGTGGTGACCTTGAGGAGTTGGAGGCACGAGGTTGGAAGACGGTGACGCTCAGCTGCAGCCGGTGGACCCACAGAACGGCTGCCCGCGTCACTGCATGTTGGTCAGAGACTAAATAGAACTGGCTTAACATTAAGCTTAACTGACAGGCAACTACTTCACAGCCAGTGGCACGGTCTAGCACTGGACTGTAGAAGCGCAATTTAGCATTTTTGTCTTGATTTTAGCGCCCGTACGACGGACCAACTGACAAAGCTAAACAACGTAAAGCTGTAAACTTAATATATCGATGCTTGCGCTAGTGTCCTTGATCGCGCATCTTCTCGCTGCGGATCCAGGACCAGTCAAGTCAGATGGGAAAGAAAATTAAGAGCCGACCAAACTTCTGCTGGCCGTGTAGCGACGGGTATATCCCTACCCTCTAGACCAAAACCGTTATATGTTTCCTGCCTGTGTCCACGTTCCTCATTATGTCCCCATCTCTACACACATCACAATCAAATAACTCATACAAGTATTCCATGTCGCTATACCGCCTTGGCTTCCATCGCTAGAGGCCTTCGGATTCTGTCAGGGCCAGAAAGAGAGAAAAAAAAAAATTGAGGCTACAAAAATAATAGGGTATGAAAGGAAAGAAGGTAAAAAGGGGGAAATTGATTTATTTCAAAGAAGACAAAAAGATGTTCCGAGGCTCGCTGATCAGAATAATATATCTAGCCCAAAGACAGATTCCGGTCGTGGGGTGGATGACGGATTCGAAGGAGTGTTGTTGCCAAGCTCATCTACGAGACTTTGCAGAACTCTCTGGTGCTTGTTGAGCGCTTGCACACAGGTTTCGCAAATCCGCAAATGACAGAAACTGCAGACCCAGCGGTCCTCCGTGTCGGCCCTGGCACATGTCTGACAAGTGAGCGGGTAGTTCCGATTTGATTGACGATTCATGGTCCGGTGATTGTGAAAGCAGTTGAAGTGAGATTGCCTCAGTGGCTGAGAGGCAATGACGGCCCCGGCCACGACAGGCTTTTCCGTTTGAGTTGGAAAGTACGCTGCCCTGGGATCTGGGTTCTCGTTGACCTTCATTTCTGCATACAGCGTTCCATCACGACCACGGTACATTGGCCCATGAGTCTCTGAGTGCACTATCCGTGGATCACACGAGCCAGAGGCTGTTCCAGGGAGCCGAGGGGGAGTAGCTACTATGCCCAAGCCGTTAGGTCGAGATGATGTGCTGCCCTTCGATGTCGAGTCGGGTGATGCACTATTCCTCTCATTAGAAGACAAAACCGGCCGTCTCGTCGCAGGAGGAACACCTTGGGCGGGAAGAGATGGTCCACCCCGTCGCAAGTCCTGTAGGCTCATGGCTGGGCGAAGGTTTGAAGTGGCAGCAGGTAGCCTCGGTTGAAGAGATGGATTAATCCGCAAGGAGCCGAACGACGCTTCCGGTTTGAGTCCTGGTCTCTGTCGTTTCTGAGGCAGGTCGCTCGATGCTTCTGAAACCTTGAGGCCTTCTTCCGGCGACGCTGAGGCCGAGACGGGCGAAGCTGGCTTGATGACATCTCGAGGTTCCTGCGGCAGATTGCTCGAGGAATCCACTACCTTGAGGCCTTCTTTTGGCGACCCTGAAGCCGAGACGGGCGAGTCTGGCTTGGCGACAGTATCTGCCAGCGAAGGCGGAGGAGCGACATCTCCCTGTCTGTATTCGGGTGTGGGAGGTCGCCTGCTGTGGGTTCGCACCGGGAAACTGGTCGTCTCTGACGCTTTTGATCCTTTCCTCCCCGATTCCAACTTTTCCTTCAGATGGCTCAATTTCGAACCAGCACTACCCATCGGAGTGGTCGTGTCATCAGCCTGAGACTGATCCTTGGCGACTAATTGACTTTCGCGTCCCGGCAGGCCGGTGACGGGCGGCTGGGGAGGACTCGCCTGACTAGGCTCCTCTGCTGCAGTCTTTAACTCGTTGCCAGTGTCAGAGGCTGCCCTGGTGAAGGCAGTTTGGATGGAGGAGGCGGAGGTAGTGCAACCATAAGAGTGATTCAGCTTGAGGTCTGGGAGTTGTTTGCTTCTCTCAGCGGTTGAAGGTCGGCGTTTCCAAATCTCGGGCCGCGGGGGTGAGGATTGCTCGACTGCAGGAGCAACGGGCAGAGGCTTGTGTTGCGATTTGGGTTTGTCACGCTGGTCGGCCTTGGGAGGTGGCGCGGGGGGACTTCCATGGTTCGAGCTCAACAGATTACTGGTATCTCTTGCTGTTGAGGACTGTGTGCGAGGAGCGTAGCTTCCGCCAACTGGGGAATTTCGTGCGGCGGGAAGAGGAAGGGTTTCGGAGTTGGAAGAAGTGTTGTTTCCTGTGCTCACCGTGGTGCAAGTGCGTCCAGACACGGGGGCATCGGGCTCGCGTGAATATGCGGACAGCAGACTAGATAATGAATCCGTAGGAGACGGTTCGGGAGGGATAATCAAGGTAGGCTGTGGAGGAAGCTGAAGAGCACTGGCGCTGACGGGCCCCCTTGATATCGTCATTGATTCGGTTGACGAATCGATAAGCGGCGGCGAGTTGGCACGGGTGAGAACTGGATGAGGCGTGTTTTGTTTCGGTGCTGACGAGCCAACAGGCTTTCTGGATATGGTCTTCATGTTGTTGGGGCCATCATCACCTTGGAATTGGGCGGGGAGAGCAAGGAGATCCGGGAAGGCAGGAAGCTGAAGCTCTGGCAAGTCTTTGGGGACGGGAGGAAGAGGTAGGTCGTCGTCACTGTCGTCGTCACTGTTGGTGATGGGGATGGACGGCAGAGCTTTGGAGAATCTCGATCGTCCTCCAGTGCGAGCCTCGCCCAGCCCGTTCTGCAAGCCCAACATGTTGGAGGAGCTGCTAGGTCGGAACTCAAAGCAGGCAGAGCAGCAAGTTGTCACGCCCCTGAGTCGCGGATATTTGCGCAGATGCGCCTTTTTCCGTGTGGCGCCTGCGCCCGCGCCGGAATTGAGTTTGGATGGTAGAACGAAGCAATTATTATAAGTCGCAAAGCGGGAGTTGACGGCGTTTGGAGAGGATGAGACCGACAAGACCTGAAGCGCGGATTCAACGCAGCACAGAGAGTCGGACGACGATTCGAGCAAACCAGGAGCCACGAAGAGAGGCTCGCGAGCTTCAGAAGTGTCAGGGATGCCAGGCAGACAAGAGAATGCAACTGTCCCTTTCCACGATGAGCCTTGTGCGGAGCGCGGATTTATGCTCAGGCTCAGGGAACCGGGGGCGAGACAAGGAAGAGGGGAA
>JFZS01000143.1:0-61889 GCA_000709145.1 Balansia obtecta B249
AGTTTCCGCCTGCGTTTGACAGCCTGTCACATCTGCAATAAATATATGGGATGCCCTGGGGCCATACATGGCTTTCCACTCGATCGTGCTAAGCGCCCGTTGAAAAACGACGAGTCCCCAGCAATGTCCCAGCAGACGCGACGGCCAATCAGCGACGCCCTTTGGTTATGTCCCGGACACTATCCCGACACCCATCTCAGACTCTGGCAGCTGTCGAACAATGTGCTCGTTCATTTTCAATTTGAAAAGTGTGTTAGATGGAGAAAAAAATATTTTAATGTTTGACGTTGGCACAGACATTCGGCGACGGCGTTGTCCCGGGCATCACGTGCCGTAGACCTGGAGTGACCAGATGCGATGACAGCCACATATTTCTCATTATGGGAGTGTCTCTGGTCTGAAAGGCCACAATGAAGCTCGGCAGGAAGACGTTCATCTGACCAGCTCTTGGCCCCGTGGATACAGCAGGATCGCATTCGTGCCGCCTCAAGATGAAAAAGTCACCAGACCTAATAGTAAGCGTACATGGCACAGTCACAGCGCCCTGAGTAGATGCGACAGAATGGCACCATCAGGCACACACTGAGCTCCATGTTGCACACATGCACAGCGGTTGTGCTGTATCAGGTTGAGGGGATGGAGGAAGCGTTTCAAGAGGCGACGTCGCGGTTGTGTAAGATTCTACACGTGAATAGCTTCAGCTTGCTTTTGCGCGTTATTCTAGTTAGCCTAGTTAGTCTAGTTTATTTTTTATTTATTTTTTTTCTGCCCCGGTATTGCTTACGTCGCGGTGGACCCACTCTTTTGAAGGCAGTCACCCCCTCGATTTTGTTGACGCACCTTCCCTCTCCGTAATTGCCACAACTAAATTTAGAGGTAGACGCATGGAATAAAGGAGATTGCTGGATACCCCTTAACGATGCACAACATTGCTGCTGTCCTTCTTCATCTCCAGTTCTCTAGGGCTGAATGACGTCCTTGGCTATTGTTACTGCAGAACTCTCTGATTCTCTCTTCTACGGCCAGCACATGCCACCATTGCAACTTTGTGGGTGTACCTGTAAGACCTGCGCATGCCCCGTGACCTATGCGTGCAACCCTCGTGCAATCCTCGTGCACGTTGCAGTGACGTCGACACAGTGCCTTGTAATATAGTCTTGCCTTTGCATTTTGATTCCATTGATTTCTACCGAGACGTAATCTGCAATGTCTAGCTTAGTTTTTTTTTTTTCTACCTATAAGTCGCGGTGCAGTTCGCGGGTGCCTGCGCGCGCCGTGCGGGTGTGAGCCCCGACATCTTGTTACCTCCCCTGGTTGCTGGGGTAAAACAATACGCATTGTCCAGGTAAGAGCTGACTCGATCAATTGGTGCCTGGCTAGAGCTCGGCTCATGAACGAAGTAACTGCGCTTGTATATACGGCAGTTTGGACTTATCTATATCTGTACAGTTGTTAGCAAAGCTCACAAAGGAACAACTACCCTTGCTACTAGCTCTAAATCTAACTGTTAATTTACTACGCCAGTAGAGAGAGTTGCATATAATAATACCAAGAATAACTTGTCGAACCTTGACAATCTAACCTGCTTAGTTCTAACCCTACAGTGACTAGGAGATGTACGGAGAACGGAGTAGAAGGTCCAAGAACAAAAAGAAGGGCCCACCCTTGGCAATATTGAGCTTCAAGTAATACTAGGACTCAGCTGTAGAACGGCTTATTACTCCGTAGAGCAGAACGGACATGGGAATGTTAGGACTCTAGGAATGAACAGCACCACCGCACCACCACACCACCACACCACCGCTGTCTTCTGTAAGAATGCAAGGCCTTGCAGTGGTTATTCCCGCAGTGCTGCAACCAGCAACAGAGCTAAAGGCCCAACAACCGTTTTTGAGCGAATCAGCTCGGTTGCGGGCTATTCTGGCTGTTCTGCCTGGTATACGGGGTATACGGGGTATACATACCGAGTGCGTGCCGCCACGTGCCACCAATTTAAATTCGCGGAGGGTGCTGGCAAGCAAGATACAGACTAGCACGAAACCGGAAGCTCGATGGGGCTGCTGCGACCATGGCAATTTTCGCCCCTTCTTCATCCTGGAATGCCCCTGCCTTATTTGGCAAGCCCCGCCAGCCCGTTCAACCCAGTCACGCACTTTCTCACTTTCTCACCCATCTTCTCGTCCTCCAAACCAGACACCAGACATTGTTCTGGAGGACCAGCCCAGACAGTCGAACGCGGGCGTTATTCTCAGCTTCACTCCTCACCTCTCACGTGTAGCAGCACATGCGTATGCGTTGTCATCATCGAACACGTAAAGCGCCAGAGCCTACCCCGGCGAGACATCATCCAGGATCAGGATGGCTGCGACCGTCCCATCTGCATTCGCGTTTCCGCATCCCCCCCCCCCCGGCTCACCGCAACAACACCGCGCTCCCCCTCCCCCCCCCTCCTGCCCCGCTCCTCCCCTTTCGTCGCAAATTAGCTGACGGACCAATCAGAGCCAACAGGTGTGAAAAGGTTATTTTAATGTACGTGCAAACCTCGGTATGATTTCCCGACTTTCGTAGCCATGATTCTTGGGGTATCTGAGCACTCGGGAGCTAGTGTAAAGAATGCTATTGATACGATTGTATTGCTGACGATTGAAGTAGGAAAAAAAATTCTCTTCCACTCTCCGTAGCTCGTTCCGACGTACGTCATGGGCACGCGAGCAATTTTCTCCCCCTCAATCTGAAACCCACCGCCCAAGCAAATCAGAGATTCACCCATACATGCTCCGTACTCCGTACACACATGTCTCATTCGGCAACATCCGCGCCATTTCAACCATTTACCCTTCGACACTCGAATTGTGCCCTCGACAAACACATGAACTCTGCGTTTCAAATCCGCCGTATTATACGCCATGTCTTATCCAGCCCCCAGTTTTCTCATCACATAACGACACTTCTTGCTGATCTTTTCGAACATCTCCACTTCCCGCACACGAAACATACATATACACAGACATCAGATGATGGCATTACTCGCGGCAAATTGAGCCCCTCATTCGAAATGGCCCCAATCCCGCCCGCTGATACAAGGTTATCCCGTCAAGATATCGCTCATCGCAATTTCAAATCGGCCATTGCCATTCTGTCCTTGTGATGGGCCTTGGCTCTTGCTTTCTTTTCCTGCTTCTTTCCTTCTTCTGGTCGCCGTTGACGGCGCTATGCCTCTTTGATGTTTTTGCCTCCATTCTCTGACGGTCTTCTCCCCATCGGATCAGAAATGATCCGAGCCCCTGACGTAAATAGTACCCTATCGCTGGCTATATTACGGAGTACCTGGTGATCGATTGTATCTGGTAGTCACGACACCGCTGGAACGGGCTAGGGCCGCAAAGCTGAATCTTGCGGAGGTGCTGGGGCTGGTGAAGCAGCTGCAATGAATCTTGGCCGGTTGAGTTGACTCAGGCATCTAGTATAACTCTTCTCATGTAGTTGGCCAACATCCAAATCGTAGAGTAATCAGTCGACAACATCAATGACTTTCAAAGACGATAGACAGCCCTGATGTTAAATCTCTGGTCTAATGCGGGAGACCACACAAGGAGTCTGTTGCCGATCCGTTTGATGTCATTCCCGGTATCATTTGAAACAACAAGCCTGGTCAAGGGGTTACAAGGATGGTTCTTGTCGCACTTTTCCCCGTTTTTGACTTTTTTTCCCTTTCTTTTTTCGGCCGCCCATCCTTCAGATTTGGCACCAGTGCGTCTCGAGACGCCATGCCTACCCTAGACATGCAACCCCAAGTCGACACTTGCTCGCAAAGCCAAGCCCATACGCTGTCTTTCAACTTTAAATAGTACGGAAACTTGTGAGCGGGGTCAAATTAAAAAAAAAAAATCCTGCTCGTGGATATTGTGAGTGTGACGTTGCCTTCCATTCGCAGCTTCATGGGACGGCATCTTATCCAGTCCATGCTACCGCTGCAAGGAAATAGATTCCGAAGTGATATGCGTTCGTCATATTTCGCTCAGTGTAATGACACCTGTGTCCGAATGAATGAGAGATTCCACGTATGGCCCACACAGATATGTCACTGTTACTAGAATGCCATGAGTGCGTTCTTCTGGTGGGAAGGGGAAAGCACACTGCATATACTTGAGGCCACATTGGCATGGGACGGTATCTCGTCCCAGCCGATTAGGTTCAGCTCATCATGGGCCGACTGGCGTGACGTATTGATAATCCCCCGTAGCTCTATTATCTGTGACAGTGCAGACTGCTCTCTTTGTAAAATCCCATGCCGCTCGATGTAACGATGACCAGGATTTCATCAACTCGATTCTCGTCCAGGGTAGGCCACGCCGTCGGGACTTGCCAGCACAACCACGTCTGCGATGCTGTAATTGATTCCTCATACGGGAAGAAAATAACGCACATGATGCATGTAAATGGGTCAATCAGGGAATGACTCAGGAAAGCTGGCCAGGGCAAGTTGCTGAGGATCTGCCGAGGTCCCATTCTCACAACCATCGTATCTCGCTGTACCCTGTAGAATGACAGACAGCAAAGCAAGGTCTCGGGTCTCGCATCACCAGTGAGATTCCCACTCAAAGGTCGCCCATGCTCTTGAATCGAGATGGCCCGACATGGCAGGTGAGTGACGAGCACTTCTTGGTACATGGCAGTCCCTCGCTCATACCGTGATAGTTGGTCAACGGGGTAGGGTTCTTCTGCGGGTGAACCTGCAACATGAAGCCATTGCACTTGCGTGATACAAGGAAAACTGCCAACATTGGCCTTCCTCAAGCCTTCTATGGGGACCATGTCCATTGCCGCGACGATCGTCAACTAGTCATCTTGCCCGCAGATGCTATTCCATGCGGCCAGCAGCTGACCACAGCCTCGAGCTCGCCGTACGCGTGGCATCATGGTCATTCGATCGACGTGTTCGTAACCTTGAACAGGGTTACGGTTCGTTGCAAGGACCAGGGCAGCGGGTTGTCCGCGGGGGTGAGCACGCAAACACGCAGCAACTCAACCTAAACCTGAAACCCAAAAACAAAAGGTAGTGCCCCTGCATACGGCTTTCTATAAGGGGGGCTTATAGCTCTTTGTATTGTAAAGCCTTTGATTATCAAGCTACTGCTAAGGCCTTTACTTATCATTCCATGCTGCTGCTGCCTGGTCTGGCGCTACATACTAACTGCTCTGACTTGTTAAGAGGCTTAGGCTAGTATTGTGTCTACCTGTAAATGTTGGTGCCTACATTATCAGAGCAGCATGTATATCGTCTAAAGCTATTTAAAGGCATCCAGCCCTCCAAGTTAAAGTAATGCAAAGGGCGCGGTACTTGCAGAGAGCCATTAGGTTAATATGGCGCATGAGTAGTATTATATGCGTTATATACCTCAACCAATAAGTATATTCAGGAACATACCTCTGCATAGAAATTTGTACGTAGGGGTACTACTTTCTGTTTCAGCTTTAGATACTGCTGCGCGTTTATGCACTCTATATAAGGCCAAACCCGCGTATTGGCAGGCGCCGCAGATGAATCTGTCCATGGCGATGACAGTGTCCTTTCGCGTGGGCCTGTGTCACATTAAGCATCCGTACATCGCGCTTCCTCGAGGCCAGCCAGTGGGCAGCCAGCCCTTGCGATATCCCTTTCCGCCGGAGCTCATGAAGTGGTACGTCGTCTGTTGTTCAAAAGAGCTCTGATTTGCCAAGTTACGCAGAAGTCTAGCTGAAAGCGGAGTTGTGCATAACTTGGCTGTTCGCAGATGGCCTTCCGCGGTTTCCGAACCTGTCAGAAATAGACCAGAACAATGGCCGATAGCGACGTTGAGTCGAGCTTGACTATCACTGTCATCTAATGAACCAGCCGGTGCTCGACACATGGCCGATTGACCATGTCCGGCGGCGTCAAGTACTGACGAAGGATTGTTTGCATGTGGTTCAGTCTCCTGGCTGCCGGATAGCTCTCAGTGTTGGGTTGTGTGCGAGATCCGCCACTGAGGCAATAACCCCTATTGACTTCTGGAGTCTGCCCACTCGTCTTAATCAGATGCGAAGCAATGAAAACCTCCGAGCATGTGCAGCTTTATCTCTGAGGGCCGTAAAGGCTTCGAGTCCGCGTCGTTCTCCGTGAGCCCGTGTTGGGGATGGGGACCTAGAGAAAGATATTACGTGCAACGCCTAGGGTGAGTATCTATCGGTAGATGTTGGTCATGAGCAATTGACTCTATGTTCGACGGTCGGCTAGAACATCACCCGTTATTCAAGTACTCTCCCGCATAACGTGTGACTGCAGCCGATGCCTGAAGCCCGTGCGGTCTTTCAACAGATTTGAACATTCGGGGTTGACGCTCTCATATAGCCGGCAGGGACATCGCCAGCAAACCCGCATCCTGAGGAAATTGACAAGTTAATTACTACTCGTATAATTGACAAGCCTTGCGAGTCTACATCTTCGTTTGAAGTGTGATGACGGCGAACGACCAGTTCACGAGCTCCACCTTCGCACAATATGTAGGAGAAAACATCTCAAATTGATTTAAATAAAGCCTTTGACAGCCCACGCCACGATTGCCCATCGGATTTGTAGCTCCCAGTGTCGGCATCGTTATTACCATGGTGCGATATTAGCACAGACACTAATACCGGGTTCCCCACGTTTTATTCGCAACACGGTTGTCGCCTTGTCAATCTCAGAGGATGACGGTTTGTCCGGTTCTGCCGAGCTTAATACGAGCCTAATATGACCGTCCCCCAAAGTCCAGATTGGCGCCCAGAGTACGGAGGAGTAATTGTTACTTCAGCAACAACAACGGGCGATTCATTACGTACTTGCTTGAACCTGGTTCTGCCCACCTGGAGGATCCCCCTGACCAGAGGATCCCCTGACTTGCCTGCGTAGTAGCCTAGCTTAGCCTAGATAGGTGGCAGGAGGGCCAGGCCGACCTGGCTAGATACATACCGGGCAACAGAAACGACTGGGGGGTCAATTCTGTCATGTAGGTGGCTTAGTCGACAGATGGACAAACAGACAAACAGAACAACTCCTGTGTGACGAGGCAGGCAGCGGCTGATGGGATCTAAAAGTCCATTCTGCGTCACATGACAATAGATCATGTGAAGCTGCTGATTCTTTCCGCAAGTATGTGCGGCTGCTGTCGCATCGCAGCTTAGCGAAGACTGTGGATGAAGAGGAGGAGGAGGAGGAGGAGGAGGAGAGATCTGGAGAAACAAAACACGACTTGCAATTCCGCAGGTACTCACGGATACGTGGTGCAGAGATCAACCGCAGCGCCACACGTAACAGAAGCTGCAGCGCCATGACGCAGGTCTGTGCACTGCTGCAGCAAGCCATGCATAGCTCCCAGAGCTTGCATAAGTACGCCCGTACCTAGTCGACCTGCACGCGGCGGCGCGAGGAAAGGAAAGGAATACGCAGGCAGTCAGTCCCCGTTGCTCTTTCCCAATGACCAGCCCAGTCTTCGTCACCAGATCGTACATTGCTCCTTCCCTGCACACTGAGCAACTCGGGGTGCCCTTGGAAAGACCGTGATGGTGATGGTGATGGTTGCTGAATCGATCCCGTCGCCCGGGGTCCCAGGTTCGTCTGAGAGGAGGAGATGCAACGACGGCCTCCTAGATTTGAATTTGGTACGGTAATTAAAGGAGGGACTAGCGAGACTCGATCCCTTTTGCGCGGAGCCGCAGGGTGCGCACCGCTGTGCCATCTAATGCACGATGCAGCAGATGCAGCAGCTCGGCGATGTGCATGACGCTATGCTGACCCAGTCGCTCGCTGGTGATGGCTGCACGGCATCGGCCATGGCCATGGACCGAATATGCACGCTGCTCTGCCTGTCTGTCGACAAGGGTTGCGACCATCTTGGATGCTCTTTTGGCCCGTTAACGTACGCTTGCTGTGCTGTGCTGTGCTGTGCTGTGCTCAGCTCAGCTCCAAGCCGGTATTTTGTTCGTGGCCTGCTCGTCTCCTTTTTATTTTAATTTTTTTTTTAAAACTATGAGGACATAGGCTATTCTGTCCGTCTTGTCTGTCCATTCCCTCTCCCCCCTCTTCACGGGCTACGGTCACTTTTAAAGGCCACAGGGTGCGTTATATGTCTTTTCAGCATCGTTTCCATCTCTTCACCTTCCTTTTCTCCATCCCAGCTGGCTGGCTTCGCATTTGGCAAAAAGTGCTTTGGGCGAAGGAATCTGTCACGGAAACTTCGGGCGCGTTGTCACCTCGTCGAATTACGCAACTGCGGACAGACGCCCATGCCACCAATATTGCCTCCGTCACCGTTGTACGCTCCTTTCTTCCCTCCCTTTTCGCCCCTCGCTCGATGAGAACCGTGTCCACAAAGCCATGATCTCTGTCTCGTCCCGGTGGTAGTAGTGTATCTTCGAACAGCTGTATCACGACCACCAAGTTATTCCATTCGGGCTGAAAAAGAAAGAAGAGTCTCGCTCTGCTCTAATACCAAAAAAAAACAAAAAAAAAAATAAGGCACTATCCGGGACGTTGACTGCAAGCAACTTGCGCCCATTTCGTCTTGTAAGACACCGCGTTCCCCGCTTTAGCTTGGCTGCTGTTGCTTCGCTTATCCCTAGCGGGGGATCTTTAACTGCTTTTGGACAGGGCAACTCGATTTGTAAGTTTTCTCCCATGCTCTCACAGCTGCAGCCGCCCGTCAGGTGTCATCAGATGTCGCCATTCGTTCCTTTGCCGGCTGCGAGACTGACGTGGATAGTCTGACAGCTGGCAAGAATCGCCGTCAAGATGATGGAATCTCCTGTACTCCCTTCCACGGCGCTTGTCAGCTGGCAACACAGCAGGGCGAGGACCTGTACGAGGAGCAACCCCGCCCGGGCTATTATTGCCAGTGGAGGAGCCAGTGCAGGAGCCAGTGCAGGAGCCAGTGCAGGAGCACATCCTTCGCAGCCTCGGCAGCTGGGCCAGACCTTCTTCCTTCAGACAAGGGCACGCTTGCTGCGCGAGAGCACAGACCCAGGCGCGCCAGCAGCTGTGTCTGCAGCTACATCTACAGAGGCCACTGCAGGCAAATCAGTTACGGGGTCCCCTACAGGCCCTGCCACAGGACCCCGAGCGCCGGCGCAATCCACCGGGCCTGCCACCGCCGGTTCCACATGCAGCGCCCAGACTGGGCCAGGCTCATCTTGCTCTTCTCGCCCCAGCTCCCGCCCCAGCTCTCGCCCCAGCTCTCGCCCCAGCTCTCGCCCCAGCTCATTCTCACCTCCCTCCCTCTCCTCCCCTTCTTCTCCCAGCAGTCATGGTGCGGTTGCCGACGTCGACAACAGCGCCGGCGGCCACAACCCTGCTTTGCTGCATCTCCATGCTCACAGGCAAAATCGCAATTCATCCAGGCTGCCGATATTTCGCCGTGCAATCTTAAACAACAGCCCGGCCGCTCAGCACGACTTGCACCGCCAACCACACCCCGGCCTTGGGAAACAAGCGTGCTTGGTGCAGCACCCGCATTGCGCCCCCCCCTCGTCGGCGTCACCCAATCCCGTGCCCGAGCAGCAGGCTGCCCCATCTATACCCGACAACACCGCAAACGTAAACCTGGATGCTGTCGCAGATCCTGATGCAAACTTCAAAGCGCCGCATCCCCGTGCTAGTAGTACATTACCTACCTCGCTCATCACATCGCCTGCCCCTAACCCTTTACCAAGCGAACACCTGCCGCCTCGGGCACCCTCTTGTCACCTTACCTATCCCACACTTTGGTCGTCGTCCTCTCGCGGCAGCTCGCCGACGTCCAGACAGCGTGCCGCCTCTTGGCCCGAATCCAACCCTGCACACGACGACCAAGCCTCGCCTTTGCCCCCATCGCCTGCTGTTGCTGGCAAGCACCTGACACGTCGAGGACCGGCTTCGTGTCGCTCCAGCGGAACGGCAATCTCGCATCGTCTGCCGACGACTCACGACTCCCAGCGGCTGCACGCCGTGCAGACTGTCGCCCGCTCTGCTCCCGAACCGCCACCCATTGACGGTACCAAGAAAGGCCAGCGAGAGTTGCTGCTCCCCAAGCGGCTGTCTCAGTCCGGCCCGTCAGATGAGAGCCTATATTCACCACCTTACCATTCCCCCATTTCGTACAAGTCAGCTGGCAAGCGGCATAGCATACAGATTTGCAATCTAGCACCAGGCGGGATTCCGCCAATCCGATCGTTTCGGTCATCGAGCTCTCGCAAGAGCCTAACAAAGGTCATGAATATCACCGCCCGCCCGTACGACGTGGGCGAGAATTTTGCTCACTCCCCCGAGGAACAGCCTGGTTTCGAGAGCAAATATGCACAGGCCATCGCTCCTTCTGCTAGGCAAGACGACAACGGTGATGTGTTCCTAAGAATCGCCCGCGAAGAGTCCCGCCTCCGTGTTAAAGACGATCACACAGACGACACACTGACTTCAATTGTGAGTGACATCTACATCTCTCCTAAACGTAAATTGATGGCACAATCACTGATATCAGCGCAGTCTGGGCTAAGAAAAAACCCACATCGACTTCCTTTATCCACGGCCGTTTCCACATTCCACCATCCTGCGTCCTCTCCAATAGCAAGGCGGCGGTTATCGGATCAGCAAGATCGGCCGTGTCTGAAGTATCTTGAGGATGATCAGGCAAGCGAAATCTCTCGCACCACTACATTTAGGTCCACAGCTCGTGAGAAGGCTGCATCGGTCCATCCCGGAGACGAGGTCACGCGATCACGGTCTGGTGGCGTAAGCCTGCGACCGTCTTCTTTTTCCACACGATCCGTCGTGGGCAACGAAGACTCCCATGAAGGCAGCATTTACGCGCGCCGGCGCGCATCGATAACGGAAAGTAACATGACAGTGGGAGGCCGAGCACCTGCATACAAAGCTTCCGGTCTCAGTCACAGCAGGAATCATGGCTCGTCACCGTTGGCTAAAGCAGTTGAGTTTCAGAACAGGACTGGATCCGATAACATGGTTCAAGGGATTGAAGGGACTGAGTCTACTGCATCCACTACCGCCCCCTCCACCGTCTGGGATGAGTTGGACGACCTCAAGTCGAGAATCCACCGTCTGGAGCTGACTGGTAAACTCCCTTCCACATCCGGAGCGGCCGTCTCCAGACTTTCAGATGAGCGTCCAACCACTGCAACGACAACAGTGACCACGGTATCCATGTCTCCGAAGCGACAGGGCCCAGGGCAACCCGACGCGTCGAGCACCGTTTCTTCGCAAAAGGAGGCGCACCCTCTCTTGCACGCAGCTCTGGCGAAGTCCAGACCCTTCTTGAGTACAGAGGTTTATCAAGCCCTCGAGTCGGCAGCCAACGATGCCATGGCGCTGGCTTCCATGATGGGTAGCCCAGGTCAACCGGGTCCCGTGTCGGGAGCGGCAAGCACCATCGGTGCCGGTGGAGGCATCACCGATCGTCAATTGCGCAGGAAAGCCGACTCTATGTGTCGAAGCCTCACGGAACTGTGCGTGGCTCTAGGTGATAGCGCGGCGCAGCCTCCTGCTACGGTAGCCACATTTCCCGCAATGGTACAAAGCGATGGACCAGCGACGCCAATCCTGCCCAAGTCCTACAGTGGATCTACGGCACCGCGACGAGCGAGCGTTATAGAACAGTCGATACCGAAATCCAGCAGCAGCCCCAGGGCACTATCCAAGTTCGAAGAGCGACGCAATCTCATACTCAACGGCACAGCTCTACCCCCACCGAGACCAGCTGGCTCGGCTCCAACCACGCCGGTGGACGGCAATGCTGCAAGACGGTCATCCCTGTTGATTGCTCGCACACGACGAGCCGGCACGGAGGAGCCGGATGTCGTCCATACTCCTCCGTCTGTGTTACGGTCTCGACGTGTGGGGAACGATGAAGCAGAAGAGACACGGGCACCGTCTGTTATAGGCAGGAGTCGTCGCGGTACTGTGGGCGAAGAGGTCAACGAGGCAAGATTCCGACCGCCGTCTCGGGCTGGCACTGATGTCAACATGTTCAAGGGTCAAGGACGCGAGTTCACTTCAGACTCACAGCCCGCGCTCTCGAACGCCACATCGCAAATTCCGTCGACATTTCCTTGTCGACGATTCATCTCGACTAACCTTCACTCATCTCGTCTCGGCGGAACATTGGGATCTAACAGTGCATCCCCTAGGCGGTATCTCGACAGACAGCCGGCGGAGCAAGACGTGAACGATGGCGCTAGCGATATGCTAATGCAAAGACAAGGCCCTCCTCTGAGCAAGGGCATAGTGCACACCAGGGCTAGCAGCCTTAGTTCACGCAGACACCGCGACAACTTGATAACTGCGAACTCTAGCGCCGCCACAGGGGCCTACAGGTGAAAGGTGTCACCTACGGAATCTACTACATCTTCTGCCCAAAATGTATATACTGAAGCCTTCTTCGGCACACATGCCCTCGGCTTTTCTTATAATATTTCTCAGAGGAACACAAACCTCTTTGAAGACTTGTTTATTATCAGGTTTGACGACTAACGAAGATGGGCTGCAGAAACGCTTCCTGTACCACGCAGCCGGTTCTTTTATGAGAACTCGTGCTATTTTCCTTCCTTCCTTTTGTTTTTTTTTCTCCTTTCCTTTCTTCCCTGTCTCGCATTCTCGCATTCTGTACAAGGCAGTTTCCACAATACGCACCAAAAGTACACAATACAGGAGGACAGTTGTGCTTCAGCTATCGAAAGCCAAGCATGACGACCGCTCAGGGTTGCGTCGACGAAATGATGAAAAGAGTATCGCCACACTTCAAGTGGCCTAACGACCTTGTGTGTTTTTAAAAAAAAAATTTTTCACTGGTATGGGTGGATGAATGTTTTATTTCATGTACATATTTTCCTTTTAACAGGATTTGGTTCATATGTTAGCAATGTGGCTTTCATTTTTGCCATGGTTGTGACTGTTGTCAGTGCGTCGCGTTTCAAGTCAGGCCGGATGACTCACACTGTGCTACGTGCGGGGAGGGGGGCAACCTATCATGCCACAACCTCACGCACGGGATGCCAAATGAAAACAAAAACTGCCAGATCCCAGTCCCCTTTTCACCCCAATGTTTACCTGTCGCCTTCCATCCTGCCCACATAAACACTTTGCCAGCACAGAACTAGAACGATAGCCAGCGCCTCGAACGCGTCAACGACAAAACAACGCCGACAATTCGGATTTTCGCCCGCGCAAAAGGTCTTCCGTCGTGCGTGCGGGTTCCAGCACGCCGACAGATGACCAACCTAGACAGAATGCGCGGACAGCCTCGCCTGAGGGGCGGCCGCGGCGGCCGAAGCGAAGGGAGGGAAGTCCAGATCTCGAAAGCCCTGTCGAGGCTATTGCGCCACCAGGCCGAGAACGCGGGCATCAAGCTCGACGGGGAGGGCTACGCGCCGCTGGACAAAGTCGTACGTCGGGGCTCCATCTTCCAACTCACGGCCGAAAAAAAAAAAAAAAATCCAAAAAATCCAACTGAAACTAAAAAGTCTGACCAAAAATAAACCAGCTACAATGGGGACCCCTCCGAGGCCTCGACGTCTCGCTAGACGAGGTCCGGTCCGTAGTGGAAAGCAACGCGAAGAAGCGGTTCGCGCTCAAGCGCAGCGACGGCCTGGAGGACGCCGACACCGACTTGCCGGCAGCATACCTGATCCGCGCGAACCAGGGCCACTCGCTGGCGGTCGACGCGGCGGCGCTGTTCAGGCCCATCGCCCTGGGCGACGCCGACTTCCCGCGGCGCGTGGTGCACGGGACGTACTTTGCCTTTTGGGAGGCCATCGTGCGGTCGGGCGGGCTGCGGCCCATGGGCAGGGGCCACATCCACTGCTCGGACGGGACGCCGGAGGAGGGCGCGGTGAGCGGGATGCGCGCCGACGCCGAGCTGCTTGTCGAGATTGACATTGCGGCCAGTCTGAGGGACGGGGTCGCGTGGTGGCGGAGCGAGAACGGGGTGCTTCTGACGGACGGCGGGCCGGACCGCGTCCTGGGCTTGCGCTTCTTCAGGAGGGTGGTGGGCAGGGCGGCTGGTGTTGGCGTTTTGTGGGAGGATGGCGTCAAGACGGCTGATTTGCCGCCCGGCTTGAAGATTGTTGTGCCGAGGGGGAAGGGGCCGCGGAAGGAGGTGTGATACAGGTGGCTGATGGGAGCTATTTGTGTCTTGTCCCGTGCTGTCGTGAGTATCACGCGGTTTGGCTGCTTGATGGGCATAACGTGGATTTCCAAGTCTATTTTGCATTTGCTGCGCCATCTAAGTGACTTGAGTATCCACGATTGCTTCGTAAACAAACTTGGGAGACGACCCTTTTAAAAAGGAGTCTCGAGCAGTCACCAATCGTCATCGTAAGCCCCGTAACGTACGTAGCCCAGAGCTTCCCCCCCTCCTCAAGAAAGGCCACACACCAACGCTAAATGTCGTGGCATGCACGCTCCTACATCGCACTTTGTCTTGCACTCGACGAGCTTCCCTTCATAGTCCCATGGGACACCTTCGGCCCGGATGACGTTGGCGCACCCCACAAACTCTGGAACACCTCCTGCCTCTTCTGCAGCTCCCTTTCCGCCCAGGACAGCACTTCCTCCGCTATTCGCAGCCTGGTCTGCGCAAATCCCTGCACACCTCTCACGACGCCCAAGTCCAGCGGAGCGCGCCCGCCATTCTTAAAGATGGGCCGCCCGCAGAAGAAGTCGTTCCCAGCCGGGTCCTGCTCGACCACGTATTTCGGGCTGTCCATGCCCAAGCGCCCCGTCAAGGCGGTGACTTGCTCGAAAACAGTTGACTTGCAAGGGGACGGCCGGCTCGAAGGGGCTTCCAAGTCACTCGAGCTGGCCGGGTGCGTTGCGGGGAGGTAGTCCAGAGCGCGGACCTTGGACGGCGATTCCATGCTGGGATGAGCGTGCTGTGGAGGAGGCGCCGACGGCACCGACCGTCTCCTCTTCATAGGAAGGGAGAGAGAATTCGCGCCGCCCGGGGGCCTGGACAGGAACTCCAAGGCTTGCTTGGCGGCGAACTGCTTGGCATTCTGATTTTCCGATTTCATCGTTAATGACTGAAAAACAAGGGGCGGGATACAGGCGCACCCTGGCGCACCCTGGCGCCTCATGCCAGCCTCAGGCGTGGGGAGAGATGTCAACGCACCTTTTTAGACTGGAAGAGCGGCGCCTGCCGATCAGCAGAGCGCCCGAAGCCCACGCGGGGAAACACGCCGTGTAATTCCACCGTGCAGGTGCATCCCCAACGGGGTTCAAGGTGGCCGTCAATGGGCACGCTGACCGGCGGCAGGTCTTTGAACACGGGACTCGTGAGGCGCCGAGACTGTGTTTTTTCTGCAGGTGTGCGCGGGTAGCTTTTGTGTCAGAAACCGCAGTTACGAGCATAACCTTTTCGGATTTCCCGTATTGCAACTGAGAACGGAGGAGCAGGGGGACAAGACATACGCAGAAGAAGGCTCACGTAGTCCTTGTCACTGACGTCGGGCTCCTCGTTGAAGGGAATTAAGTGAGACAACGCCTCCAGCTGTGTTCGTGTAAGGGTGACAGGGTGGCCCGTTTGCATCTCGGTAGCCATTTGTTCTTGAACCCAGGCCGCGAGCCTGTCCCATGGGACCTGGACCTGGGCGGTTTCCACTGCGGCCATGGTTGCGAGTCGTGAGGTATCCTGCTGAAACGGGATGCAGTTTGCAATCTGGGTGAGGGTACAAGTTCCTTATCTTCGGCTCGTCTTCTTCCCCGATTCGCGAATTAGATTTCTTTATGAGGCTGAGTCATCGCGGAAAGGGTGGCTGCGGTAGCGCCGGTTGAGGCGTGGATGGTGAGTAAGGCGAACGAACTAGGTCAGGTACAGAGCAGGTTGTTGGTTGGTTGGTTGGTTGAGATGTAGATATAGACAGGGTTGGTTAGTGGTGGATGAAAGAAAGTCGACAAAGTCGGGAGTCGATATGAGAGGAGTGGTGCAGGAAGATAGTGGTGGAGAGGTGGTGGGTGGATTGATTGGTTGTGGGGATGGTGAGGTTTGCGATTCACTGGTGCACAGTGCCCCACACTCCCCGTTGGTGAATGCGCTCAGAATGATGAATCTCGGTGCTGAATGATACTTTGGTTGTGAACGCAATCGTGTTGTGTTATTTTCTTTCATAAACCCTCCATCTTGGGAAATAAGACGGCGGTCAGTGTGTTTCGAGAGCCGATATGTACAAGATAAAAATGCATCATATCACAAATCCAGCCTCAAATGCAGAGAATATCAACGCTTGCTTCCATGAAATGACCACGGCCCCTTCGACGCTATAAGCCCTCGAAGAAACCTCCGCCTTCCTCCTCCTCATCAGAGTTCTTCTCAGCCGCAGCCTCGCGCATGAGCCGCCTTCTTTCCCTGCGGTTCAGCTGAGTCGCCTCGCCAGTCTGAGTTGGGTGATTCGTAGCGACCTTGTTGCTCTTGTCCTGGACCGCACCACGACCTGATGCCTTTCCCAGCGTCTGGTCTGATCTGTTTTGAGGAG
This sequence comes from Balansia obtecta B249, assembly GCA_000709145.1. Classification (NCBI taxonomy): domain Eukaryota; kingdom Fungi; phylum Ascomycota; class Sordariomycetes; order Hypocreales; family Clavicipitaceae; genus Balansia; species Balansia obtecta. The sequence goes on from JFZS01000143.1 coordinate 16,513, forward strand.
CCATGTTCGCACGTGATGATTTTGTCACAGACACTGGAAAGTCGCTTGGCCTTCGTTCACGCAGCTCTTCAAGCGCCACGGTGCCATGCTTCATGGCCTTTTCGACAACCGACCACATGGGCGGTCTTTCAGAGCTGAGAGCCATCTTGGCCGCTGAAGTCTGTTGCGATTCCTCGTCTCCGGATTCCCACTTCTCTTGTTTCTCCTTGCTGTCGACCTTCAAGCCACCATACAGACTGATATACGGTTCGATGTGAGGGTGATATATCGTGTATGCTTCGTCGACTTCTGCAATGTGTAATTGACGCTTGAGCTCTTCGTTGTCGCCGTCGGGGTTCTGTTCCATCTTGCGCTTGATTTGCTTGACTAGACGGGTGGCCTTCTTTCGCTCTGTAATGTACTCGTGTCAGTGAAACGCACAAAATGAGTCATGGGAGGACTGTTTCAGCATACCAAAGAATCGAACCATGTGGTATTTCGATATCATGGCACTCCGCTTCTTGCGGAACACTTTGTCGCTGATAGTGACCTTGAGGGCAGCCAACTCTCGTTGCAGATCATTGTGCACGTTTGCAGGAAGGTCCGTGTTTCGCCGGAGCAATCTCTCAATGCCCCGGACGCGTTTTTTTGCGAAACTAAGCCGATCCTCTTTCGCTTTATGGTTGCCGGCCCCGTTCTGTTTTTGCCGTTTCGGATTGAAGCCGTATCCACGAGAAGAAGTGCCATGGCCCTGCGAGTCCATGTCGGTGATGGAGCGCTTCATGCTCGTGTTGGATGTAATGGAGCGGGGTAGGCGACGAACCCGACAATAGAATTCCGGCAATAATTTAGCGTGTAGCTTCGGGAATCGGGTTTCCCCAGCAAAGCTCCTCTTGTCGTCGTGCTGCCTTTCTTAATTGAAGCAAGTGAAGCTGGATGTTTTTATTATTTTTTTTTTGGAACTGTGGAGACTGGGAGTTGAAGGCGCGTTATCTTATCGAGTTAATGTCACGCCTCATTTGCTCGTGCTATGTACTATGTACCTACGTACTCCGCCCTCCCAAGTTTCAAGTGCATTCGACAGAGAATGGGAGCAAAGCTTCAGTCGTCACCTTCCAACATACTTAATCCGTTCTCAAATTAAGTTCACCGACAACTACCCACGATCCCTAGCCTGAGAGAAATTCCATCAATCTTCTTGCGAAGTCATGTGGCGGTTTGATGGGTGTTTCCTCTTCAATGGCAGCATCAGGCAGCAGGTGAAGACGCCTTCTACTTGCGAGTGCACAATCACCAGTGTCAGGAGGCCTGCTTCATCATCAAATTGCCAGAGATAATCGTCTTGGGCACTCATTTCTCGAGCCCAAATCACTACATGCACCATGGATCGTCCAGAGCCAGGTCTGGTGAAGTGGTCACCAAATTTGTCTGTTGACAGCTTCGTTCACATCAACTTACAACATCGCATTGTGCAACTCTACGAGCCAACCGGATATGCTCACAGGCAGCGATTTGATTATTCAAGGCTCAGTCGACATGTTGACTTCCCTTCGCTCACAACTTACGACTGGTCCCCGGCCGACACCAGTCTCTTGGCCGTGGGGACCGGATCTGGCATCGTCAACCTTTTAAAAATCGATGACAACTCGAATGCTTATGCTGAGATTGGGCTTAAAATGTCCAGAACCTGTCAGGCCGTTGCATTCAACACGACTGGGCTGCTCGCCGTTGGCCTTGACCGCGTGCGAATGGACCAGAGTCTGCATATCTGGGACGTGAATCAACTCTCAGCTCAAGAGGTCCCAAAAATCGGATTCCCGCCCTTGGCTTCCACCTACGTGGAATCGTATACAAAGCTCGAACCCAGTGTTTCTGTTTCGAGTCTGAAGTTTTTCGAAGACAGTCCATTGACGTTGGTGGCTGGTATTAAAGGACATGGATTGAGAATCATCGATCTCAGAGGTTTGTAACAACCTTCACAAACCCTCACCGAAAGCGCCCAATGTTAATTCATGCTTAGACCCGAACGGGAATATTACCTTCCAAACCAAGTGTAATAACAATCTGACAATTGACTATGCTGACCAGAATCATTTTGCGTCGTCGGCGTTGGACCACCCTGGAGTCATGATTTGGGATCGACGAGCCACTTCCCGGCCGTTGGCGTCCCATACTTATATGCAGGCTGTGGATGAAGACGAACTTCCCTGGGGTGGAGCTTTGCGACTCGACAAAGTTATCGAGACCGATTCAGATCCGTTCTTGGCGGAGGGCAAACACTCCCTGATCCGGTCACTCCGGTATTGTCGAGAACGTCGTGGGTTACTGGCAGCACTCTCGCCTACAGGTCAGTTAAAGGTTATGGAAACCAATAAAGAAACTGAATCAGCAGAAATGGCACCCCAAGAAGGGCCTGAACTGCTGCAAGTTCAGAGATCCCATGAGATGGACGTGTCATATCGATACAACTCGAGGAGAGGTGACCGAATTGTATCATTCGACTGGGTAACTTTGTCTTCACCGTCTTTGCGACCGAGGATGCTGGTGTTAAGGGCAAATGGAGCATTTGATATTCTTGAACAACCGTCTAGGACGGCAGATCATATTTACAAGCTCGTTCCCTGGCAGTCACCGCATCGAGGGCTAGAAGGTGAGTACAGTCTAAAAGTTATTACGAAGCTGCTCCTCGTGGGCAATGTGGTCCTGGGTAACTCACTGACTCTGAACACAGAAAATGCACCTTACCACGAACTGATGCAATTCGAACCGGCACAGACGACAGAGATTCTAGGCCCGCTACTGACTGAGAAGACCCTTGCAAATGCGCCTATTTTCGGACAAGACAGGGCCAGTATCTCAGACTTGGTGAATGGGGCATTGGAGAATGCTGAGTCGAATCCTGTCACCCTTGAGCAACTTGACGAAATATCAAGGCCGTTGCAGGAGGTATTACGAAAAGAAAGCCCGGTCAGTCACAAGATTCGGAGCCTAAGAGCCTACGTGAAGGATGAGCACGCCGATCAACTGGCTGAGGATGGACATCAAGCGCAGAGAAACGGACCAAAACACTTGGAAAACCGGCCAAACGAAATTTCCCTTGCGTCAAATAGTCTCGGCTCCTGCCGCGAGATTCATGAGGCTCTCCTCACCACTCTAGCAACTGTCCAGGGGCTGCCGAGGGAGGCGCAAAATGTGGTTGACCATTCCATGCTCCTTCGGGCCAAGGAGGGGTATCTGTTTGATGCTGCAAGGAACCGGACTGTGATGTCAGACGACCCCTGGAGGAGATTCCTGTGGGATTGGATTGCAGGTCAGTATCTTCCGTCTTGTAGCTGCTACCATTGTTGGCGAGCATTCACTGACGTGGTATGGCCTTAGACGCCGAGATGGCCGCTGACGATGCTGGGCTGCTCCTTGGCAACATGGACTTGAGTTACCTTGGTGTACACTCGATATGGACAAACGACCTGGGTAATTTGCGTCCCCCCTCCCACGTTCTCCCCGCCCTGTAAGATCTTTTGTATCAGCAGAGAACGCGTTGCTGATGTTTAGGAAAAAAAAAAAAAGGCAAGAACCCAACGGCCCGTCTCGCTCCTGGAGCCACGGTGCCCGATGCAGCTCACTGGGAACGAGTCATCGGCCAATACTGCAAGAAACACCGACTGCCAAAGTTTGATGGCGTCGCTACAAGCAAGCCCTTTCATCGTCAGCTTTGTCTTGAGATCTGCGGCTGGGGAGACGCCCAGCGGCACGACCCCAACTACGTTGACCAAGAAGCCGAGCTCGAATACCCCACAGCCATCCACACCATGGTTGCATCACGTCACCTCTTCCGCGGCGACACGGACAAGGCCATCGAGATTCTGAAAAAGGCCAGCGCTACGCACCCGGAACTGCTCTTCGTTTTGCTATCTCTCCAGCTCCTTGGCCGCGGCAGCAAACAGCTGGAGCTTAGCAAGAAAGACCAGCTGGAGCTCGACGACGTGGTGGCCTCGAAAACAGACCCGTACTTGCGAGCCATCTCCGTCCTCATCGCAACAGGCGACTGGACCAATGTCGCGAACCAGCGATCCCTCCCGCTCTCCGACCGAGCCGTCGTGGCCGTCCGCAACTTTGACGACGAGCAACTGACGCAGTGGCTCGAAGACAACGTGTTCCTGGCCATAGAAGACGGCGACATCGAGGGCATAGCCCTCACGGGCATCACGGAAAACCTCGTCGACATCTTCGCACGCTACGTCCAGAAGTTCCACGACGTGCAGACGGCGACACTCGTCCTGTCCATCGCCTACCCGCGCTACATGGACGACATCCGCTGCCGGGCCTGGCGCAACGCATACCGCGCGCACCTGCAGCGCCACCGCATGTTCTTCCAGCGCACCAAGTTCGAGGTCGAGTCCACCAAGCGCTCGAAGCGCGACGGCGTGCCGACGCTGAAGCCGCCGTCCCGCCAGATCGCCCTCCGCTGCGTCTACTGCGACGCCGAGACCTCGCTGGCCAGGCACGGCGCGGCGCCGACCTCGATGCCCGCGCTCGAGTCGCGCAACCCCCTCCTGGCAGCGAGCATAAACTCGGGCATCAGCTGTCCCAACTGCGGGAGACACCTGCCTCGCTGCGTCGTCTGCCTGGAGGTGGTTGGCGTGCCGCGCTCCGACAAGCCGGAGGAGAAGGAGTCGACGCGCATGGCGGGCCGCTTCCCAACCTTTTGCCTCCGCTGCGAGCACGTCCTCCATCTGGACCACGCGCGGCAATGGTTCGCCCGCCATGTGGAGTGTCCTGTGCCCGAGTGTCGTTGCCGGTGCAACTTTAGGGCGAATCCCGAGCTGGGCTATCACTGATGCTCGGGGGCCTAGTTTAGATAGATGCCTTTCAGACGTGGTTGTACGGCGCTATCTAGGGTTGCCATTCACTAAATGTGGTTTGCACAGCACTACCAAGCAGTGTGGTTGTACGTCCACTGTTCAGGTTGCCGTTAAACTGTGCGGTTGTACGGCTGTTTTAGCCTTTCAATAGTGTGGTAGCACTGCACCAAAGTTGCCATAAAGTAACGAGTCGTAGCTATAGTTGTTCCTCAAAGCAATGCAGTACAGCACTATTAAGTCTCAAGTAACAACTTCGTAGCTATGTAGTCGCCAGTAACGTAGCCAGCACTGATTCCCAGCAGATAAAGGACATGTATTTTCTAACTCGCTCGTAACCAGTGTCCCACATTCCATTTCCATTACGATAAATGCCCCGTACCCGTGGCCTAGGGGAAGCTTGAAAATGAAAAGAAAAAAAAAACCGACCCAAAGCACGACGTAGTACTAGGTAGATATTTTGGAAAAAAAAAAAAGAGAACGCTTTCCTGCGCTAAAGCGCTATGCTCCCGATTTGTCTACAGTGTCCTGTTTATTACCCTATTGTAGCATTCGATTCTCCTTCATGCGCTGCTTCTGCTTTCTCCCCGCTGTTTGGATTTCTCGCGTAGAGACTCGCGTCGAACTTGACGGTCTGCTTGTGGACTTGGATGGATGAACGGGCGGCGGCCCAGCGGAAGCGCCGTGCTCGCACTTGTGTATATTCCCAGATCGATCAGGTCGCCTTGCACCAGGGATGTTCCACCACGCTCGCAATTTCAAGTCGGTCCTGCACATCTCGGTTGAGCATGCGGCGAATGAGGTCGATACTCTCGTCGCTCATTGTGAACGGAACGCGCAGGTCCCTGTCCATGATCTCGTCGATGCTGTAGAACGGGTTCTCCTTGTAGATGATGGTGTACAGCAGGATGCCCAGGGCCCAGACATCCTGTTCCTTGCCTCCGTACGGTCTCCCGGCTAGCACCTCTGGAGCGGCATAATCTGCTGACCGTGGTTAGTGTGCGAGCTTGGGCTGCAAAGGCACGGATTCGAGAGCTGGGTGAGGGCGGAAGCTTACCAATGGTGCCCACAAACACGTCAAATGGGCCACTCTTGATATACGCTGCGCTTCCGAAATCAATCAGCTTGATATTGCCCTCGCCGTCGAGAATCACGTTCTCGTCTTTGATGTCTCGGTGTACCACCAGTGCTTTGGTGTGCAGGAAATTAATGGCCTGCGCGACTTGCACAAAAATGCTCCGACACTCTGCCTCTTCCATGTTGGCTCGCAGTTCGATGTAATCGAAAAGGTCCATGCCGGGGAGGCCGTGAGGAGCCATTTCTATGTAATAATTGACGTCGTCCTCGAAAAACCCGTCCATCTCCACAATGTTTGGATGTCTAAACTCGGGCTTTCGTAGATAATCCAGAACGTGAATCTCCAACGGGACAGTTCCCAGCTTCCGGTCCCTAGTCCAGGTGTCGACCAGGATACGGCGTTTCGTAACGTACTTGAGGACAACCTTTTTCCCCGTCGTCTTGTGGCGAGCCAACTTAACCTGTCCGTAAGCTCCTTGTCCCATGTCCTCGAGAATGGAATAATCGTCAATTGTGGCCTTGGGTGCGGGTTCAACCGCTCTGGCCGGAGTCGCAATTTCGCTCGTGGTAGCGGCTGGCTTTGGATGTCTCGTCAACTTGGCGGCTGCATTCAAGGCCGCGTCCCGCAGCTGCTTTGTGAACTTGGTGGGTGCCGCCTTTTCTTGCTTTTCGGCAGGTCCCTCTTCATCCTCCGACGCTATCTCAACCGGCGTATGTACTGGAGGCGTTTGACCAGGCGAGGGCTGGTGAGGTGGGGTCGTGGTGCCGGATATTCCTGGCGATTCAACAGTCAAGCGAGCATGTCCATGAAGATGCCGTGAGTAAGTGATCCAGAGTGCGAAAACCATTTCTTTGTGAGTGAGGCAGAATGACTGAGCTTCGTCTTCGTCGCTTCCTTCATGGACCGTCTGCTCCGCAATATTCGTTTGTTTCTCGCTCTCTACGACACGCATTTGTACATCAATCTTCAATTCTGAACCATCACGATGCTTGCCGGGCAGGCCATCCGGTTGGAGGAAGCGCGCGGCCGCATCCGGGCGGTGCTCTTTCAAAGCCAGGAATGCCGACGCTCTTCGGAATCTCTGCTCGGGAACGACCATGCCGTCCAACATCTGCAGGCCGTCTTCTTGGGTCAATATATCTACAATCTTGTCAAAATCAGGAATGAGCGAATTAATGGGTAGCCCGTTGGGCTTTTCGTATCCAAACAATGCACCACAGAAGACGGCGTTGGAACTTCGGATTTTCAGATTCACCGGATCAACGACAATTATGCCGGCCATGTGAGGGAAGGTCGATACACGCAGCTCGAGCTTACCAGGCACTTGCTGTACCGTGCATGGGGTGCTGACTTGATGGGCATTAGGGCAAGTAAAGAATCTTCTCCTCGCAATCTGAGCAAAGTCGATCTCCCCTATTGTTGGGTCGATACCTTGCCGAGGAATCCGAGGTATCAACCTTGCCACGTCGAACCCGGATCCCTGGGCCTTGGGCCCCCAAATCGTGTCCGTTGAGCCAGTAATCTTCTGAACGCAACCTTCCTCATCAATGTTGATGTAGGCAACATCTTCGTGGATTTCTTCAAGAACCCAGATCAGACCTACTCGCTTCTCTTTCACCCACAAACTAGCCGAGCCGGTGGCCCCGTTTCGTTTCTGGATGGGAACAACATCACCACAGAGCAGAACACCTCTGGAGAGGTTAACGCGATGCTGTCCCCTACCCCTAGTTGCCGGCGGGCTCGGATCGCCACTATGGACTGTCTGGGCCCTTCTTGAACTAGCCTTGACCGGTTGTGACCTTGAGTTGGGTTTGCTGAGCAGCTGGGCGGTAATACCGGAGCGTGTGCCGAGAAGGGTGGATGCCGCAGAGGCTGCAGGGCTTTCATTCTCCGGTCTCTTCTCGCCTTCCTCCGCTGGGTCTTCATCGGTTTGCAGGAGCTTGCGTTCCAGCCAGGCCCTCCTTTCCTCTTGCACGACCTCCAAGATGCCCATTCTACGTACCTCAGCTTTCGTAACACCGAAAAGGAGGCAGGCTAAATCGTTGGCCGCAATGATGGTCCACGGGGGCTTCGCTTCAGTGGTGAAAATTGCTTGTGCGGCCGGAACCCACCTGTTGGTATGTCCATGTGCGGTCGGCAAGATGGCACTTGGGAAAGCCTTGGACGGAGGCCCAGGATGTGGAGTTGTCGGTGATAGGAGAGACTCTTCATACATTGACTGGCCGACTAGGAATGGCTGCGCCATGGTGTCCATAAGCTTATCTTGTAAAGCAATACCTAACGTGTCTGTCATTGTGCGCTTGAGGCTGGTGGGCCGTAAAGGAGCTTGCAACTTTGAATCAGCAGCCTTCCCATCCTGCTTTGACCCGGTCTTTTTCGAAGTATTGGCTTCATAGTCCATTTCCGGAACAGCGAGGGGATTATCTATGCAAGAGGCATCGGACGACTGGAGTCTGACGAGGGGAGACGTCGAGTCAGGTGCCTGGCCACTGGCGGGAGATGCGTCATCAGATACAGTGGTGCTGGTGCGTGACAGCTGCGGCATGAATTGCTTTTCAAAAAGATTTTCCCCCATTACATCGGGTGGCCCAGTCAGTGGTGGAAGAGCAGAAAGGTCAGAGGTTGGCAGATTGTTCGCCCCAATCAGCTGAACTCGTGCCAGCAATTCCAACATGGTCTGCGTCTCGACGTCACCAGCCACACGAGCCTGAGCACTAGCAAGGCCTGCTTGCGTCGAACTCATCGACCAACCCATTCGATCTTTCATAAAGTCAATGGAACGTTTCAAGATTGTTTGTCGATTGTGTATAAACTCCTCGGACTGGTGCGCAAAAGAAAACGAGTGGAGCGATTCGGAGGGAAAACGGGATAGGTCTTCGGAGAAGCTAGGCGAGGCTGGACCAGCAGAATGTTGCAGGTTGCCAGCACTCGCCATCGTGGTAGTCGTCAGGGAGGTCGAGCGAGATAGCGCAACAACGGAGGGACTACGCGAAGTGTTGGTGGAATTGGGCATGGTCGGGGCGCGTGAAGGGGGATATTGGCGAATGCGCCGCAGCCCAGTGATGCCTGCGCCATGATCATGATCGTTTAGATGAGAGGGCCTGGATTTGGGAACAAGTTAGAAGACGAGTGCCGTGAGTCAGCGGCAAGACTTGGCTGGCCCATGAGAATGAGAAGGATATGTCAGTCAGAATGGTGACGGGCGGGGCGAACCTTGATAGTCCATCAAAATCCATAGCAGAGGTCCTCGGACCCTCGAACGACATACGATATCGGCCCCGATCAACAGGCGCATCTGCGGGGATGGCAAGGTTGTCCGTGCTGCGATTCTTGGACAAGGACAGCGGAGGCACTAGATTGCCCCGGGCACGATCATCTTCCGCGGCATAATCGTCAGTTCCTACAAGGGGGGCGAGGATGACACAGTCAGCACGGTCTGGTTGGCTCACGAGAAGGGCGGCATCATATCGAGCGTGACACGAACGTTGGTCTTGTTGCCCGCCATGCATCTGCAGCATTTTAGACGACGAGCCCAAAACCCGCCGACAAAACACTGCGAGAAGGGAAAAGCGGACGATGGCAGAATTGCCAGCGCAGGAGTGGCAGGAGTGGGAGGAGTGGCAGCACAAGACGAGGTTGAAGAGAGAACGGGCGTTGGTGGCCAAGCTTAGGTCAGCTTAGGATTATGCGGTATTGAGGGCGGAGGTGGGATGTGTCGGACGACGACGAATGCGGAGGGAGGGGGAGGGAGGGTGGCACTCGTCAGGGTTGGCGGTGGTGTGGCGCACTGCAGCAGCAGCAGCAGCAGCAGCAGCAGCAGCAGCAACTGGCACTGACTGACTGGCGGGCTGTCGGCGCTGCCGGACAACTGTTTCAGGCTGGGAACCAATGAGGAATCGAGTATTGAGTGTGCAGATCCAGTCCGGTTTCCTTTGATAGAAGTTGTGCTGAGGTCGACGGAGTAAGGTTCGGACGCGGCGTAAATGAAAAAAAAAAAAACAAGAATAGGCCGGAGAAAAACAAGAGTAAAAATAAACAAAAATAAATAAAACTACCCAAGGTAGGTTCCGCCGAGTCTGGAGCCGACGGGGCCACCTTTGGCCCATCTATCTGCTTTGCCTCTTGTCTGTCTGCATGAATTCAAGGCTGGCTGCATGTGGAGGGGCAGGGGGGGGCTAGCTGGTGAGAGGCAATAACAAATAACAAATAACAAATAACTTTGAGTCTTCAGTTTTCCGTTTCATCTATCCTGTACTTGAGCAGCCAGCCTTCCACGGACCCCGTGGGTTGTAAACACAAAGTTATTGCCCTACGGCCCAAACGACCGCGACAAAATCCACACGGTACTTTGTAGTCCGGGCAGGGCAGTCATGTCGCTCGGCAGCCCCGCGGATGTCCGTTGTTCCATTTTTCATTTCCATCTTCATTCGTCTGTTATTTACTATCGATCCCGTTCAGATCTGACCAAGTCTGATGTTCGAGCTCAGTCTGCGCCGGCCGGCCTGATCGCGTCGATAGACTAACGGGGCGACTGCCGTACTATATGAAACTGCGGCGTGTAGTGTACCCTCTCTGGACTTTGGTGCGGCGAGTATTGGCTGTTGTGATTGATTAATTGATGACCAACAGGAAAATGAAATGAAATTTTCCTGGCATACATACCCTTACCCAAGTGCCTAGTGACATTTTCGGATGAACAAAGTGGGTATAGGGGCACTTTTGAAGTACCCAAGTACCTACCTAGTGTGGGTCCGCGACTTGCTTGTCGCCCGCCTTACCACTGCCGGGGCCTTATTAATTAATTATTTGTCCGGATGCCCGAACCGGATCCGCGGCAAGGATCCCAACGCAGCCGTACAAAAGCAGCTAGTATTGAACTGAGACTCACTCTTTAAAAAAACAAAGAGATTGAAGATGACGAGAGCACAGGACCCACATTCCTCTCGGTACATATGCGAGGTGCTTCTACGGAGTAATGGTAGAGACATTGCCAAGCCTTGGGAGGTCCCATGGCCTGCTTTAGCGCCGTATGTATGACTGCACTATCAAGTGTTTAAAAAGAAATCAAGCCCGCAGGGCGAATTCGTGACCGATTGCAGTCTTCGCCCGCGGCCCTGTCCAATATCTCTCTCCCGTCGTACTCCGTAGATGCGGGGTATTGCGGGTAGGCATGAAGGGTCCTTGGCGTCCTCGAACCAATAACGAGGGCTTGTTGGGCGATCTCGTCTCGCACGTGATTTCTGTTCAATCCCTATTTAGCAGTGCGATGCAATATAACACATAACTTGGATTGGGGCGTGCTACGTGATGAAGTGACAAATAGAGATAAGTGAGTGGTTTTGTTTTACTGTGATTGATGCCGCCGCCACGTAAAGTATATTTCCCACGCTAATGTGCAATTCTGACACGTGATATTGCTTGTGCGCATCTTCTACAGGCTCCAGGGTAACAGGCAATTATACCCATTGGCATCTACTTTTCAGGAAGATGCGTGATTTTTTAAATTGGCTCCATTTCCCTATTGTATCCTCTGAAACCAAGATCTAAGAGGGAGTTCGATCAGCAGGGCATTCGACAACTTGTTAAATCGAGCCGTACATCCATCCATTACTTGCCGTGCTGTCACTTCTGAGCCGAGTCGAACCAACTGTCCCTCATCCCTTCACGAGTCCCACCCCGACCGGCCTTTGCTCAGCCGGAGGACAATCTGGCGCCTCGGAAGCTTTCTGCTCTGACACTCGCCGCTGCGATAAGCATCAGCGCAGAAAAACATGAACCACGTCGCCTGTCAACAAACAGGCCGCCACCCAACCACGAGTGAACTAGTTAGTGTTTGTTGCTGTGGTTGCCAGCCTCTGCTCTACGAGACGAACTTGCCAAGGCTGGCAAAGATAGCAAGAAAGCCAAGCAAGACAAGCTTTGGTGAATCCCAACAAAATGCTTGAGTGGGGTGGATGGTTCGCAAGGACCAAAGCTTGCGGCACGAATGAAGCTGTTCCCTGCAGCCAGTAAGCAGTAATTTGCGGTACGGAGGAACCGGGCGAGAGGTGAGAGACAGTCCTGCACTCTCCCGGCGGTATTCGGTTTCTAGCATACGGAGGGAGGACGGAGGGAGGATGGAGGGAGGACGAGGCGAGGGAGACGACAGAGAGCAAGTGACATACGTGACATACGTGACATACGTGACATACGTGACATACATGCACATGCACATGCTCATGCTCATGCTCATGCTCATGCCCACCACTGGCAGTTCAGCCTCCCCACAACAACTGGCCGGAGAACGTGGGGAAGGACAATTAAAAAGCCGCACGCGGGTGGCAGTTTACACAATGGGCCTTTCCCTACATCTTCACAGGTACAGTTGGTCGCGTAATCTGTCATCTATTTGCCGCTTAGTGGGTCGGTCTTGTGGCCTTCGCATTGGTGGGACCACCGAGCGGGTCGACGACCAACCCCGCCGCCTTCGTCTCCCAAAAGCCACCAAGCCGAATGAGCTTGTTGCAGCGTCCGGCTCAATTCATCCAATTGACTATGGACAAGGACAGCACTCCGCCGCCTTGTAAAGGGGAAAAAGGGTCCAGACGTCTCAAAGTCCATGTCCATGTCCATCCACGTCCATCCACGGCCATCCATTTATCCATGCTCCCCCCCCCCCCCTCTCAGCATTCGACGCTCTTCATCGCTTTCCACTCCTTCACCTCAACCACCTCTCCTTGCCCGTATAATCGGGCATGCCGGCTTTCTGAGATGCGTCTGCTTCACCTCTTGCTCTAGAACCAAACTAGCCACCTTAGTTTGTCGCTTGGGAGCGTGACAGTACGAGCCAGCACGAGCCAGCACGAGCACAAGCGCAGGTGTCCTCCCCAGAAACGGCCTGCTGACCACACCCCGCGATCCATTCCGAGGTCCGATGATCACGATAATTAGGAATTAGGGTGCTTGTCGCTACACCACCAAACCACCCTTGCCGTTGATAATGACGGGATCTTCTCTATCCATCCCTTCAACTGGTCTACCTTAATCTCTACGCGCTCGCTGGATCGAGGATCGCCCTGGGCAGGTGGCCGCTTATCACGAACAACCCCCGTTCCTTATCTCTCGAGGTTATGAATTGACCATCGACCCGCGCCCCGCTAGTCATCATCAAGCCGGGAACGACGTTCCAACCAACCTACTCTCTTTTACCAACTGAATACATGTCCACTGGAGCGAGATTCTCGACGAGTATTTGCACATATCTGTCCAATAAGACTAGCCACTTTGGCCATAACCGAGATATAAATATTCAAGACTGCCATTAGGGCTCCGAGGGAGGGGAAAGCGCAAGAAAAAGAAGGAAGGAAGAAAAGCAAGATCGAAAGAAAAAGAAAAGGACCGGGGGAAGAAATCTCGTTACGCCTGCTCGCAGCTGACTGTAGAGCCGAGTCAAAATGGACAATAACGAGGGAAATGTCTCCCCTGATCCTTCGCCGGCTACTACCAGGAGCCCTACCCCCGTCAAAGGCAAAACCCGCCAACGTATACTGCGGGGCTTGCAAAGGATATCATCTTCACCATCGCTGAACAGCCTTCGCCGCTCTCGTTCGGCGAGCAGCCCTTACAGCACAAGAGGTACACTCTCCTGTGCCAGCTTGACCGCTGCTGGTCCCCCCGGGGCTTTATCCAGCGCCAGATCCTCAACACCACAGCCATCACCACTTGGCCTTCCGAGAGGTCCAACTGGCAGCTCGCCCAGCTTTGCCCACGAATTTCCATTCTACGATAAATACCAGACCGAACTGGCGGTTCGAAGAGTCGACAATGTCGAACAAAACGCCATCTCCGGCACAGCAGCCCTTCCTGCAGAATTCAGATCGACAAAACAGGATGTGCAGAGCAAGTTGCAGCCGTTGTCAAAGGAACCATCTGCAACTCCTTTCCCATTATGGGAAAAAATGCCACACGAGATTCGGGTGCAAATACTCTCCTATCTTCGACCAAAAGAACTTATGCAGAAGTTGAGAGTGAGCAAGTCATTCTACAGATTCTGCTTTGACGGGCAGTTGTGGACCTCGTTCGATGCCTCCGAGTTCTATAAAGAAATCCCTGCTGCATCACTTGCCAGGATCATCGTGTCTGCGGGACCATTCATCAGAAACCTCAATCTAAGGGGCTGTGTTCAAGTTGAACACTACAAGCGGACCGAAGTCGTTGTCAGAGCCTGCCGGAACCTCATGAACGCCACATTGGAGGGCTGTCGGAATTTCCAGAAGAGTACGCTGCACACGTTGCTAAGGACGAATGAAAAGCTCGTGCACCTCAACTTGACTGGCTTGTCTGCTGTTTCCAATACATCATGTCGGATCATTGCCGAGTCATGTCCGCAGCTAGAGACCTTTAATGTCTCGTGGTGCCATAAAGTGGAAGCTCGAGGCATTAAGGCTATTATCGACTCATGTCATAAACTGCGGGACTTGAGAGCCGGAGAAGTACGAGGCTTCGATGACATGGCGACCGCTGAATCCATTTTCAACACCAATCATCTTGAGCGCCTTGTTTTGTGTGGATGCGCCGAGCTGACTGACGAAGCACTCAAAGTTATGATGCAAGGACCCAACCCCGAGTTGGACATACTGACCGATCGACCTATTGTCCCACCCCGAAAGTTGAGACACCTGGATCTGAGCAGGTGCAACCGCCTGTCCAGCGGCGGCGTTCAAGTAATTGGCTACCTTGTGCCGGAGTTGGAAGGCTTGCAGCTTTCAGGATGCAGATCGTTGACTGATGCAGCACTTGAGCCGATCCTCGCCTCGACCCCACGGTTGACGCATCTCGAGCTGGAAGATCTGGAAGAGCTGACCAACTCGCTCATGTCGGAGCATCTTGCCAAGGCTCCCTGCGCCAAGACGCTGGAGCACTTGTCCATCAGCTACTGTGAAAACATCGGCGACATCGGCATGCTTCCCGTTTTGCAGATATGCACCAATTTGAAAAGCGTTGACATGGACAATACGCGAATCAGCGACCTCTCGCTAGCTGAAGCCGCAGCTATGGTGGCAAGGCGATCCAGAAGAACTCTCGATGCTGAGGAGTGGCCCACTATTACGCTACAGCTCATTGTCTACGACTGCCAGAATGTCACCTGGGCTGGGATCCGCGAGATTTTGTTCCGGAACGCCCAAGTCCGACCCTCGGCTGGGCAGCCAGCAAAGGTGACATATCCGACAGAGGCTATTGGTCTAAAATGCTTCTACGGCTTCCAGATGACGGTTGATGAGCATCAGAAGCGGGTGCTACGGGGTGACTTTGCTTGTGCTGGCAGGCTGGAGAGGAAATGGGCCGACTACATGCAGGCGAACGAGGAGGCGGGCCTGGGCGGCGCAGGCACCCGCCGGAGAAGACGTCGGGCCAGAGAAGCTCATGCTCTACATATGAACGAGGAGGAGGGAGGCGTTGGCGGTCGTCGACGGGCGAGGACGATGGGAGCCTGCTGCGTCATGTGAAATCACTGTCCGAGTATGACGAGGGAGGCTCATCTCCTTCATAAAACACGGTTGACGTGTCCGAATTGGAAATACATTGGAGGTTATGGGAGTTTAACGACTGGTCGTGCAATATTGGTGAATAAGGAGCTAGGAAGGAACGGGTTTCACTTGTCTTGCCCCCTTTCTGTTTAGAATATATGATCGGCGTCTAGGTAGATTGGGTTTTCTTTGGGATCGAAGGGCTGAACGGACTGTCAAAGGAGGGCGTTGACGACGTGAATTTGGCCAAGGGACAACCACCAGGACAACGAGTACGGACGGGCCTGGATAGTTCCTTGCTACAACGTTGGCCTTTCGCAGATGGACTGTGCCTATGGCGATCATGTAGCCTAGCAGCCTCTTATGGTGATCGTATTTATAGATGAGTTGACGTTGACCTATTATTTACCGCTGAAACGTTGTCAAGACTCGCGATCTGGTCTGTGAAGTGACAAAGACAGCGAGCAAGTGTGAAGTTAATAGTTCAATATGATCTACTGCCTGCGCGTCTACCCTGCACCATTTACAATGCCACGACACAAGTAGAACCAAGCTGTCAAGAAAGGAACAAGACACCTCCGCAGCTCCATCAGCACCATGAATAGAAACCAGAAACAATACAAGTCTCCACCCCCCCCCCCCCCCCCGCCCCCTCCCATTTCCAGCCACATCTTCACCTTTTTTTAAAAAAAAAAAACAAAAAAACACTCAGGGAACCCGCAAAGCAAGCGGATCCTAGACGTTTCGAAGCCTTAGGAGAACCTCCTGCTTTAGCAGCAATACTACTAGCACCAGTTATCCCAGCCGCAACCGAGCCTATCGTAATTTTATTTCTTTTCAATTTTTAAAATTTTTTTTTAAAAAGAGCCAAATGACAAGTCGCCAGTAAAATCAGTGAATCCAAAAAAAAAAAAAACTGGAGAATTTTTTTTTGCTTTTAGGTTGCGCAGGAATGTGGTGGATCACACCCCCCCCCTCCCCCCGTTCCGCAAGCATCATCCAATTGGATGAGCTTGCAGAAGAGAGCCCGTCGCGTGATGCGGTGCTTGATTCGCCTTTTGATTTTGATTTTTTATTTTAGGTATTTTTCTAATATTTTCACCGTGCTCTGTGCTACGTCTTACAAACGTTCGAACAAACAATTTTGTGGGTTTTTTTTTTACCCCGACCCGGGGTGGTAGGGGGTGGGCGGGTGGAGAAACTCGGCGAACACTGCGAGGTAGGTGCGAGGGGCGACGTGGTTCCTTGCGCTATTGGCGGACGAACCTTCAACAACCAACAACGGCCGGCATCGCCGCCAGAGCTTTATTTTTTTTTTTTTTTTTTTTTTTTTTTTGCTTCCTTTTCCCCCAAGCTTTTGCCTTCTCATCTCGCGTAGGTGCCCCCTTTGGCCCCCGCTGCTGTGCTGTGGGAAGGGAAGAACGAAACGAAATTTGAAAACTGACAGCCCTTTCCCCCCGGAACAGGGCCTCTTGTCCAATTGTTTCTTCACCGATTCTTCTTCTGCAGCTGCGTTGCCCTTTTCACGCAACGCCCTTCCAGCACGGACGGCTCCGAGATCTCCGTCTGTCTTTCGCCTCATTTCCTTCTTGTGTGCATGTTTGACCAATAGGCAGGCAGGCGGCTTTGATTCAATTCAATTCAATTCAATTCATTTTATTTCATAGCTGCGGCGTGCAGTGTAGTGCTCTGCATAGGTGCTTGGTCATACTGCACCGGCCTTGGTGTTTCGCACACAACAGAAAAAATAAAATCGACCGATTAAACCTTCGTCTCTAGCTGCATCTTTTCCCCATTTCGGCCTATTACAGACCCCTCCTTTCGAAAGCAGGACAATGGTTTTAGAAAAGATATACGTGGTGCGGCATGGGGTGAGTGGCGTTCCTTGCTCTTTTGTTCACAGATCCCCGCGAGCCTGGACAATAGGAAGGCTAGCCGGCTCCACGACGACAGCCACCATCGTGATTATCTGCAACGGCCCTAAAATCATACAAAAAGACTCATGTATTGACAAGACCACTATTTGCTCTTTGCTCTCTGGTTTTCTTCTCCTAGTTCCGCTCTAGTTGGTCCGTTGATCCTAAAACAGGAGTCTATAGCGGCATGCCGTCTCCAACTGGCATACCGGGAGATCCGGCGCTCACGTCGTATGGTGTAGATCAGAGCAGAGAGATGGGAAGGCATCTGATGACCCTGGAGCCCAGAGTGGAAAAGGTGTACTGCAGTCCCTTCTACAGATGCTTGCAGACCATGGCGCCGTTCATGGAACTGCAGCAGCAGCAAGGGCCA
Source organism: Balansia obtecta B249 (assembly GCA_000709145.1). NCBI lineage: Eukaryota > Fungi > Ascomycota > Sordariomycetes > Hypocreales > Clavicipitaceae > Balansia > Balansia obtecta. The sequence goes on from JFZS01000143.1 coordinate 34,224, forward strand.
CAGGCCCAGTTCAACAGTACTTCGACGGCCGGAAACGTTCGTGCATCCGGTACGACGAATGACGAACCCTTGCGTTCCGATAGTCGTCCTGTGGTGACCAAGATGCTCCCTGAGCACGGCATTCGTGAGTGGTTCGGGGCCGCCCCCTTTGACCATCCGGAGCCAGCTGCACCAGAGGTGCTCAAGAGCATGTTTCCGAGTTATGACCAAAGTTACGTGTCCGTCGTGATGCCTTCAAGGAGAGGCGAGACTCTGGAGCAGTTGCAAGAGAGAATCGCCAAGGCCTTGCGGGGCATCATCGAGCAATGCGATGCCGACGGGACTAGGGCCGTTGTTCTCTGCAGCCATGCAGCTGTCATCATCCTGATAGGACGACTCCTGACCGGACAGACGCCTGCCAGTGTGGACGTGGACGACTTTCACGCCTACACATGTGGTTTGAGCGTCTACAGCCGGAACGACTCTAGCACTAGCACTAGCACTAGCATCACCAGCAGCATCAGCAATCCCTCCGTAGACAGTCCTCCCACCAGCCGCTGTGGCCGCCTTTCCAAGTCATCACAACCAGGTATGTGGGTGACGGCAAACATCGTCAAGACGCACGGATTGCTAGCCGGCGTTGCTGGGCTCAACCGGTAAAGCTGGCTTCAGTCTGAATGGTCGGGCAGTCGCCCCAGTTGGCTTGTGACGTGTTTTTCTCACATTTTCATCGTTGCAGATACGGCACCAAGTTTGATCGGCGGTTGGGACTGTCTCCTGAACAGTGACTGCAGCTTCTTGAGCGGCGGACCAGAACGAGGATGGTGAGTGCTTCCATGGGGAAAAACAAGCTCCGGTCTGCATAATCTTAGCCAAGACGTACAGCATTGCTTCCTCTGTTCCGTACTGTCCGACGCAAGATTGGCAGAAGGTGCAATGACCTCTTTCGACCCGAATTCTCATCTCCATCATGTTCCTTTCCCCTCCTCCCCCCTTTTTTATTAGAATGTGGACTGAATCATGCCTAGGAGGTTCTCGGGAGATGAATCATTTCCCGACACTGGTTCTCTTTCTCATAGCGAGGCTGATGCAAAGCTTTAAGCGAACAATCCGCTGTGCCAGCATGAGTAAGGATGACTGCTCCCTTGCTGAAACGACGTGTTTGGTCACGAGGAGTGTGTACTCGGGAAGGGCAACATGGGCCAGCAGAACATGGTTTGCTGCGGAATGCTCATCACTGCCCGGCTGGCAGCGTATCCCCCAAGATCGCAAAAAGAACCCGCTTATTAGCCAAGATGTGCTGGAGGGCCATAAAATCCGGAGTGTCAATAATCAGTGACGGGACCGCAGTAGCACCTTCAAACAATGTCTGGCTGATGCACAGACAAGTTTTTCTTGGCCTCCACCTCCGCTTTGCACCAACGTGATTTGTGTGTGCCACCCAGATGGATGAGGCAGTGCTCATGGCCCCCAAGGCTGCTAGCACCAGAAACGTCATTCATTGCTGTTCACGTTGTTGCCCTTTAGCGAGGCCTCACATCGGCAGCTCAACTTATCCACGTGCAACAAACCGGTCGTACAGCGTCACGCGTCAAGTGGCAATGGAAACTCCTTCCGTATATGGAAAACAATCATATATTGTGTTGCTGTGCTAAGCTCGTCTACTAGAGCACAATATCCACGGCTCTGCCTCTGCCTCTGCTGTCTTCTGCATTCCCACGACTCTCGGGACCGTGAAGGCCAATGGACGAGATGTAAGCAGCGAGAAGTGGCCCTTGCTCTGATACAACTGCCTCGTGGCCGTCTTCAGCACCAGTTTCCGACAAAATCAAGGTCCAAGCGGTGTTGGGACTAATTACCAACTGCAAGCCCAAAGATCAAGGCGCCAAGGACTGGCAGATACTGACCTGGATGGGAGGCAGACAGATTTGAGACCTGAGATGCGTAGGAATTAGTAGATCCTGCAACCCTGCCCCAAACGGCACGGAGTCCTAACCCCCATTTCCCCATTTGGACGTTTCAGTGAGAAGGAAATGACCATGCAATGTCTCTTTCGGATCGAGCGGTCTGTGCATATTATCGGGCATTTTGTATCTCATTAAGGACCGACCGTGGGCAATGTCGGAATCCCAAGCCTGATGACTCTGGCGAAGCACACAGGGATACGAAGACAGGAAGTACCATTTAATAAAACATTTAATCAACCAAAGGACTGGGAAGATGTTTGAAGACATGATGGATGATGGCAGCTAAGACAACGCAATAAGACGAGAATGAAGGGCAGGACCCGTTGTGGGGTTGACTTGGCGAGGTAAGGTCAGATGGACTGATGCTCCCTTGCTTCTAGGTTTCAAAAAAAAAAAAAAAAAAAAAACAAAAACAAAAAAAGCGGTACCTTCAACGATCATATCTTGCCACGGAACCCCAGGTACCGGCCGAGTTTAAAAAAAGAAAAGAAAAACGAAAAAGAATAGGATATCTAGGAACAGAAAAAAAAAAAAAAAGAAATCCGCAATAGAGTGCGGCGGAGAGAACAGGGAGGATGACGTTCCCTCTTGCTACCGGAGAGAACTTCCATCACAAGGCATCTTGCCGAACCCGAGTCTTTGCAAGCCATCGGCAGGAGGTAGGAAAATGGCCGTTGTCATTCAAAGATAAGCAACTCTTTCTTGTCGCAGTATAGAACTATCAGCTCTGGGAGCCGGGTAGCAGCAATCCGCGCGCATCTGATTCTGGCCTCGATGGGCCAAGATACACCAAGAATACCTAATCAGAAGCGCCACATCTAGGATCCTCATTCCTTCTTTGCCGAGTCTTTGAAATATGAAGATGTTCTGTTGTTCTGTCTCGTCTTTTGCCACCCGAAATATTCATAGAAATCCGGCATATGTGGGTTACAGCAGTTTGAACCTTTGAGAAACGCAATGCTTACGATTGATGAAAATGTACATAGTATGCCCTGGGTAAGTCTACACAAGACAGAGCTGATGGCGAGCCACCAACACGAGAGAAGTGCCTGCATGAACATCAAACACCGTGGTCAGTCATTACAGTTACGTACCAGCAAGTGAGGGTGAGCGAGTGAGAGGGTGAGAGGCAACACCACAACCACAGGCACTGATTTGTTCGGCCATACACGTCCCACTGACAACTCTGCAGGCAAAGTTTTAAGATGTCCATCTCGGATAGCAGTTGCAAGCCTGACGAGCCCTAGAGGCTGTGGCCACCCGCGTCTTGTAGTAATGGCTGGACCTGGCTTTTCTTGTCGTTCCGCAACCCGTAGTCGTAGTCGTGGCCTCTACGATTGTGGGGAAGCACTACTTAGAGACATGAGAGGAAAGCTGCAGTCGTTTCCAGATTCATGCATGAAGGCAAGGGCTTGCAGGGGATGGAGTCGTGGCAACCACGTAGCGACCACCACCTTAAACAAAGGACAGCCCTTGTGCTGTACTAGCCTGGGACGCCTGCCGATGCTGAAGATGAGGCATCCCTGACCCCGCAAACGTGCAGTTAGTGAGCTGGAGGGTATGGAGAGTAAAGAGTGTATGAGGCGCAAAGGCTGGACGGGGTGGTGAAGCCTCCAGCAACGCGCGCCATTGGTGTAGTATGTGTGTACGGAGCAGCAGTATGCGTCGAGGAGTGTCAAGGAGTGTCAAGGAGTGTCGAGGAGTGTCGAGGAGTGAGGCGGAATGTAGTTTGCCAGCAAAAGTCGGGACGAGATGGCGCCAGTCCAGCTGGTCAGTCAGTCGGAGTCATGGAACTTGTTCTTCTTGCGAGCATCCATCGCAGACAGGGACAAGATGGCTAGAGCTTGGCTTGAGGCTGGCTTGGTTCGGCTCGGGCGCAGGTCGGATCGGCCTTGACGCATGAGACGGGTTTGGCAGTTGGTGGAGGTTCAAAAGGAAGGAGCGCCGGCTGCTTCGTGCCCCTTGCGCGACTTCGTCCACCCAACAACATCCGACCCAACTTGCTCCTGGCCACTCACCACCGCCTCCCCCTCGAGAATCCTCTTGAGGGCCGATGAAAAGGGCAAAAAAGCAACAACATCAGCAGTCCACCCAAGCGCCCCGTTCTCGCACAGTCCACCCTGACGACAGAGCCACGCCTCCCACGTTTCCAGGCTTCCAGGCTTCCAGGCGCTCAGGCTCAGGCTCATGTTCCAGCAAGCAGCAACCCGTTATTCTATCCTGGCCGCTTTGTGCCACTGAGGTCACCCTGCTGGATGTTCCCTACAGCTCTCAAGCTGAAGAGGCGGGCATGTAGACGCCGAAATGCATTTACCATGAAACACGAGCTCGACCAAAGCCGTCGCCAAATTGGCGAGAATCTCATTCCAACATGGCCGTTTTCTCGTCAGACCTTCAATGTCATCAGTTGCCCCATGACCTTGCATTCGTCTTGCATGAGACACTCGGGGACTAGATGTCGCACTCGGAACGAAAAAGAAAGGCACAACAAAGCAGTGTTTGGGCAGAGCAACAGCGTTCAAGCATCATGTCGAGCCACACCAACCGGGCTCCCCCCCTCCCCCCCCCCCCCCCCCCCCTTTATGGGTTTTGACTTAGAAGCAGGATGCTACAGAGTCCTGTATATTTCTGCTCATGCTGTGGATTGCGCAGGCAGTGGTTGTGGCATACCAACGAGGCGTCCATCACTACCAACGGTGGCGTTGATGACGCCCAGTGAACTTCTACGTCCCGTATTCACGAAGAGCCCAAGTACACTTGAAACCAAACAATTGGGCATGAACCACTCCCTGCAGTACTTCTCGCTAATTCTACCTACAACAGGGAGCTCTACTCAACAGGTGGCGTGTCGACAGCCCCGCAACCCTTGTGCAGTTCGTTACCTGCAACGAACACGGTTCGGACTCTGGTTCAAGTATCATATTGTTTCAAGGTAGACGCCGAGGCTATTTTGGTAATGTTTGCTAGACATCCGGTATGTATTATGGGAGTACCTGCAAACGGTCAAAACGTACATTTTGGCCAGTCATGATGCGTTCCAACCACGCGGGCAACACGGACCTCAACCACCTTGACGATGGCCTGATCAACATGGTATCCAACAGCACCGACCTAGCCTTTGTGATTCATGGCACACCTACTAGATCCCGGTTCGGAAAGGAGTCGGAAAGCTAGCTTCTGGATCGCCACTCCCCATAGTAGCCTAAGCCGTGTTGGCCATTGGCTTTTCTTGGGTGTGTGGACCAAACAACTTACGTTCACATGGACGTACACATGCCCCGGCAACATAACCACGGCCTCAGTGTTTGCAAAGTCGTCTTCAAAGGAGGGTATTCTGAGCCATGACCTTCGAAGTTCTATCTACGTCGGCCATGAGACTAACGTATGGCACTTACGGACTGATGAAAGGTCTATCCCTTGCGTGCAGCCGCTAGGAGGTTGGGTACGGTGCAGTGCAGGCAGGTGTACGTAGGTAGTTAGACATGCTAAGAGTACCTGCCTGAGGTGAGAGGCATGTAGGTAGTTAGACATACTAAGAGTAGGTAGGTAGGTGATGGCTGTGTGGTCGCCGGACAATTCGTCGATTGTAACATCATTTAGACTCTCGTCCGTGACCAATTGACATGCAGCAAACTAACGCAGCGGATTCATGGGGTGCCCCTCTCTATTGTCCTTGGACGCCCCCAGAGGCCGCACCCCGACACTAGCCCAATTTGGTAATAGCCTCCACAGCGACGCTGGGGATATTAAGGAAGAGGCGCTGGAGCAGCTGCAGCTGCAGTATGTAGTGCGCAGTACGCAGTGCACAGACAAGTCAAGGCAAGGCGAGTCAAGGCGAGTCAAGTCAAGGCAAGGCAAGGCAAGGTAAAGAGAGGGAAAAAAAAAAAATGGAAAAAAGGAAAAAAAAGGAAAAGAAAAGCAAAGCAAAGCAAAGCAAAGCAAAAGTAAGTAAAGCAAAGGGAGCACAGCTCAAACTCAAGCCAAGCTGGCTGTTTGGGCTCGTCCGGCATCCGGCGGCGTCGCCTATCAATCAATCTGAACAATTCTACATGACGATCCACCCTGCTTTTTGTTATTATTCCAGATGCCACATCCATCCACAATCTCCACGCCTTGCTTCTCTGACAAGCTTCTTGCCTTGCCCACCGGGCGTTTGAGCAGGTTGGCGGTTGGCCTCTGGCGGTTGGTGGTTGTCGGTTGGCAGCTGGCAGCTGGCAGCTGGCAGGGCAAGGCCGACAGACACACAGACCACCCTCCGCCATCAAGTCAATACTTTGTCCTACCATCTGCGCACTTTCATATTAATACTCTAAAACAGAAAAATACATGGTGCATTATGAGCAAAGTGATCAGGCGCTTCCGATCGCCAGGGTCTTGACACCTCTCATGGAGTACAAGAACAGGGGCCCCCCTCTCATCCTCGTGTTTGTGCAATCGACTTCCCAAGACGTCAAGCAGCCACTCCTTTATATATGCTTTCCGTATTCATTATTTAAGACGCATCCCAATCTGCCGAATCCATCTTGTTCCTCATCTCTCTTGCTCATTGAGCCCTCTTGTGCCGTGGCAGGCCTGTCAACCTGTTGTTGGGTCCATCACAGCTCTTACACTGTTTTACACAGTCGAAGCATCGGATACGCCAATATCCTGAGTTGATAAATGTCACCGCCGACTGCAAAACCCGCCCCCTCTCTAGAGAAAATGAACCTACCATCGATTCGAGAACACTGGCAACCTGTCAACTCTTCGCCTGCCTGCAGCGGAAAGATGGATATAAGGATGATGACCCACGATGAGAGTATCACGCCAAGGAGACTTGCAGACGAACTCACCCACATCATTCTCCCCAAGCCTCTCACTCACCCTGAAACACCGCCAGATTCAATATCTGGAAGCCCACGGTTAAAAATCGAAGGTCCGTCTTCTTACCTAGGCAACCCCGCATCTGAACCCGTGTTAACGTCGGGACCGTTAGGCCCGTTCCTAAGCTCGCCAAGCGGCTGCTCACCTCTTCCAAGCATTGCTTCCTTTAATATTCCCACTCAACCACCTTGCAGGCTGCCCAGCATATCAGAGTTCGACCATGGTGTTCAGGAATTGGTGAGAGCATACGGCATCGTTCGCCCATGCACGCCCTCATCGCCTCTCCCCAGGCTGAAACAAAGGCCATCATCGCCTTACTCTAGTAGACTGAGAAGAAAGTCAAAGATCCTTCAACGAATGCACGTTTGGCAAGCATACAGCACCAACGACAGCTACTCATCCTTTCTTCCAAGGGAGCCGTACGTGCGTTGTTCCTCGCATCCCGACGGGTACCCTAGTCCCCCGCCAGACGGAGAGGGTAGACACATCAATCAGAAGTACACGACGGAAGAAGGCGACTTCATCATCTATTCCTGGCACGACAGGAAGATCAAGTGGCAGCAGATCCAGAAGGAGTTTGCTGCCCGGTTCGGCAGAACGCCCGAGAGAACAGTCCAGGGCCTGCAAGCTTGGTACTACCGCATGAACCAGCGAATCCCTCAATGGGACAAGGACGGCTGGCTCATCTTCGAGAAAGAGGATGACCTGGAGCCCCTGCACATCAGCATCAAGTGCCGCGAGCGAGACAGCCAGGACAGGCCCATGGAGCCACTGGGCCTTGCGCAGCGCTATCCGGAACGCGCCGTTCGCTACCCGTGGGTAGACCAGGAGCTGAGGCTCAAGGCAGAAGACTGGGGTATGTGTTCCTTTGCCCGTGTCGCTGCAACGCAAAAGGCAGACGTGCTAACGAAAGTGACCAGCCAAGAAGAGGGAGAAGCAATACCACGAGAGGCGGGAACGAAGACAGATGAGGGAGCTTAGACGATCAAGCTTTAAAGCGATTCGGGATCCTTGACGGGACACAACTGGCAACGACCTTCACTAATGGCTCCGCGGCGATCTCTTTCCTGTACATAAACCCACGCACCCTCATAGGCGGGGCGCACGTCTTTCACTACTCACGTTCCCTTTGTCTTGCGCAGCATCATCAGTCAGGCTCTGCCTCGTGTCTTTCCATCAGATATAGATTCTCTTCTGCGTCAGACAGACGTCCCAACCCGTGCCTTCGACCGCGGACAGAACATCCAGCCCCGGACCTGGGATCTATGCCCAGGCTAGGTGACATGGCCCAGCACACCCATACACCAACGACCAAAACACCACGAGAACCCCTCTCCGTCGACGTCCAGTCTGATCAAGGAGGGAAAGTCTATGTCTGAGATGAAAGACACGTGGCGAAACCTGCTTGTGATGCTGTGCAAGAAAGGGGGAATGTGAGTGATGGGAAGAGGTGCGTCCGGCCTATGGGGGCGTGTGAGGAATAGTGCAGAAGAGGCAAGCCGGCTACGCAATTATGAGTAGATTTCAGAAAATAGTCAAGTTCGTGCCGAGTCAAGTCTACGCTGGGCCGCCACTATCCAGCCACTCCATGTTTCTTTTCCAGTCTGATATAGTGAGATGTCCGAGTCAATTATACCATGTACTGCCGCTCTTCGCCGGACCCTTCCTACGCCATCTGTACCTGGATCTACCGGAACCCATAACAAGGCCAGTCTTTCTCGCCAAGTCGTAGGGTAATCGATTCCGGGTTCATACCTGCAGGACGTATTGCTCCGCCACGAGCTCACCAAACGCATGTGAAATTCAACCTCCATTTCGCTTCTCATGGACGTGATACCAAACACCCCGTGCCACCCATACGCGCCCAGCTCAAGGGCGTCTAGCATGTCCTCCCGACCAAGTACGGACCATAGCGCCAAAGGCTGTTCAACACGTTTTTGCGGGCGCACGGACGATCGCGCCTCCTCCCGTTTGCGGCTGTGAAACTGTGCAGAGACCGGCTAGGTTCGCGGGAGGGCTTGTGTTGCGAGCAGTTGAAACGAGGGTTCCCCGTTGCTGGAATGGAGACCGGTTGGGGCACAGCATTCATGAGAGGGACCTTTTGACTTCTGATTGACCCTTTCACTTGGTGGCATTGGTGTGCTTGAACAGGACGCATGGGATTTCCATGGTGCCGTGTTTCTACTGTCGTTCTCGTTCTGATCTAGAGTCCGTAAGGCTCAATGGGGAGACCTGATGACCTCTAGTATTCTAGTACAGCGGGAACGTGCCTAGGCGGGCGGAGTTGCGAGGCGTGCGTGGTAGCTTTTTGCAGTAAAAGAACTTTGTTGAACAGAATATTATAAGCCAAGTTAACATGGAGCAAGACATGGCTTTTGCAGCAAAGTTCTAATCGGTACAACATCCCCAGTCGGTACCAACTTGCAGCCTTACGGACTCTAATCAGATACGAAATTTGCGGTCTGATATAGAAAGTCCCTGAGCTGAGCTCTCCTCTCGTCACAGTCGTCTGCATCGTCATCTGCCAGCGGATCTTCTATTTCATCGCAAAGCCGCTCGAATTCTTCCCGATCAGCACTGGTCACAGGGCGCACTTCGCAAATTGGCCAGTCGGGCCAGTCGATATCATCATCATCAATGTCTTCTTCATCTTCTGGATAGTCTGCAGTATAGTGGTTCTCCGCTGGCAGTATGTCAGTATGGACCGGGTGCAGCATCCCTCGTGGGACCCAAGCGCATCGTTTAGTGCATGAGACGGGTGCTTACCGTTCTCGTCCTCATCATCTTCGACTTGCTCGTCGTCCTCGTCTATCCCCCAAAAGAGCTCGTTTTCATCTTCTTCGTCGAGGACTAAAACACCCACGTCTGTGGGTAGAACATCTTGTTTCACTGAGCCTGCGGGAATACAGACATATTCGTCGATGACCCATTCATCATCACCATCATCATCACCATCATCATCAACCCATTCATCGTCGTCATCTTCATCATGGACGTTACTCATTGTGCCATGCATTGATGTGGGGGTTCTTTGAACAGCAACTTCAGGGTGTCGTTCATGGAAACGTTGGGCCGGTCTTTTAGGCTTGAACCGGAGGGGCTGCATGTCATGATGTTCCATCATGGGCGAGAGGGCCCCAAGCTCGTGCAGGGTCCATTGGTTCATGTCATTGATTCTCTTTTCCATGTCCTCATTTTGACGGTTCACAAAGGACTGAGGCAAAGGCGCTCTGTTTGACACCTGTGGTTCTGTTGCTGCAGAACGGGCCTTGGTGGCTATTCCAGGGCGCTTAAGTTGGTTTTGTTCTACTTTGTTCTCTTCTCGAGTTCGGATGGGCATCTCTCCTACTACGGACTCGACGAATAGAGGACTGTATTCTTTCCTCTTACTGGCGCCTCCTACATGATGGATTTGGCAGCCATGTTCGGTACGCCAGTAATAATATCTCCGAGGCTCCAGGGGTCCCATGGTTGCAGAAGAGCACTGCTCAGGTTCTTGTGAAGTGTTTGCCGCATCTTGTCGTCTCTGGGGACTCGAGGCATCGTCCGACTTGGAGACATGGATGACGGGTTGGGTAGATTCGCTCTCTTGCACAGGTTGCTGAGACGTGGCCTCTCGTCGTTGGTAGGCCCAGTTGTGCCCAGTACGATGTCTCTTCGAATCCTGCTCAAATTCTAATTCTGCGAATAAGCTGAGCGGTTAGTGGGACGTGCGAGTCGAAGGAGCAAGTTGAAGGAACAGTCGTACGAAGAAATGTAACAGGCGTTTCTTCCACTCGCTTGCGCTTGATGCGAACCACCGGTGGTGGGTTTGACATGATGGGTTGGCGAAAGGCAAAAGGGACCGCAACGGCTGGCTCTTTGCTATGGCGAACCACAGGATGATTATTTGCTATGCTTGGCGATGGTGTACCCGGTTGTCTGCTGACCAGGACAGACAGCAGTTTGACATGACAACACTTGAGAGGAAACTTGGGAGGAAGCATAAGAGGAAGCCCCACTGTAGTGTTTTCCCCCTTTTTCTTGCATGCAGCCCGACAATGTTATTGGACGCCCATCTATGGCACGACAAGTGTTGTGTAGGTGGGCCTCCCATGGCTCAATTAAATCGTCGACATGATGCATGTTTTAAAGCTGACGCTCCTGTTCATCCCGTGCTCATGCTGTGCTCATGCTGTGCTCATGCTGTGCTCATGCTGTGATCATGCCGTGTTCATGGCCATCCACCTAATTACCTAATAAGGGAAGCAAGCCACTTGTTCAACGTGCCATGTTGGATTTGTGGAGAGTTACGTCAGTGATTCGAAATGCTAGAGCAGATGGGAAATAGCTATGCCAGCAACGCCAAGGCCCACGCCTGGTTTAGTACGGATCACTTTCTCCTATCCTGGACGATTGTGCCTCTCGCCTCTGCGAATTTGGCGACTAGCTGGCAAAGTCCCAAAGACTTAGCGCCACCAACCCAACGCACCAGAGCAAGAGGGTGGATACTGTGCCTACCTGCTAGCTTCCTCCTACCGTCGCGAGCCAGCCTGTTTTCCTTTTTTTTTTTTTCTTTTTTTTCTCCGGCAAAAGTGACTACGTAGACAGCCCTTATAGCATGCATGTTTTTGTAGTGACTGTCGCCAGAATTCTGATAGAAGGTCTGATAGATCTCCGATAGAGCCTCTGAAGATGAATGTCGATACTCCGTAGAGTTGGCGACTATGACGAGCTTCGTCCAAAAACCGGGGTGGCGTAGGCATCTACATCCATCCAGTCGGAGTCGACGAGAGATGCCAGGGTTGTTCACTGGTTGACTGGGAGGCACACTGAGTGGCGCCGGAGCGTTTCGTCGTGCCAAAACGCCCACGCTGTCGAAACGAAAAACTGGGAGAAGCTGGAAGAAACTGGCCGCACCAAGTTACCCAGGCAAGCGGGTGAAGAAATTCACGAAACCTCGGTCCACTGAGATGGGGTGAACTGAGGGGCTCGTGTAATTTGGCACCTGGCAAACGTCGTTGTCAGATCTCATATGTGTACGGCGTACTCGGTACGGAGATGTTGGATGCTGGATGCTGCATGTTGGATGTTGGATGTTGGCAGCCTGCCCCACCCCTTCCTTGCGGCTTGATGCCACTAAAGCCATACCAAAGCCGTTTCCAAGCGATCGAAGGATTGCAAAGAGCAAACGGCGTTGTTGTGGTGCCACGCCACTGGGTATTTCGAGTGATCCATTGGCTGACCGGAGGATGAGGCTGCACGCGTCGCCAAGCTCGTCAACAGACCATTACGTCCATCCATCATCATTACCATTATACCGTGTAGCGTAACGATGTGACTGGCCGGCGGCCCTGACGGACGGTCGGGCTGTCTGTCAGAGAGCTGCTGCTCGAGTAGGACAATATGAGGTTGGGTAGGACAAGTGAGACAAGTGAGACTGCTCGATCTGGCGCGGTTCGACTCGACGCACGTGTATTCCGTACGAGGCGGGCAAGTTCCTGTTGCCAGTTGCCAGTTCCATCATCCAGCCCCACTTCCAGCCCCACTTCCGGTCCCGGTTCCAGTCCCGGTTCCTGTACGGAGTACATGGCCATGGCTGCATGCACCATGCAGTGAGGACGTACCTGCGGAATGCTCCACGGCTAAATGTCTTCTGGAGTGTTCTGGTTAGCATCGGGCCACGACCCATGACGTTCCCCAGACTCCCCAATCCAAGCGCCCAACTACCTCCTAGCTAGGGTACCTACCTGCCTACCTGCCTGCCTGCCTGCCTGCCTGCCTAGTAGATGAGGTATGGAGGCATGAAGGCATGGAGGCATAGAGAGGCATGGGACGCGGGGAAGCAGCAACAGACAGACTTGCCGCGTCCATTTGGCCCAGCCCAGCCCAGCCCAGCCCAGCCCAGTCAGTTCCCCAGCTTCAGCTCCAATCAAGAATCCATGCCGTTCGCCTGGCGTCCTCGAGTCCAACGTGTTTATAAACCAAACCGCTTCCCACCTTTCCCACCTCCAAACCACGCTTTCGTCATCCAATTAACCCGGCCCTCAGCTGCTCTGTTGCTGCACTTCTAGCCATCCTCACCACGGCCAATTTTTGACAGCAGCATTATTTGTTCGCTCATCCAATATCCTCCCCATCATTCTATTGCTTGCACCACCATCTTCTTGACAACCATGTCAGTGAACAAGACGACCGTCACCGTCAGCTGCCGAAAAAGAGGCCTTGCGCCTCCGGTTTTCGTGGCTGGTTCATTTACGGATCCGCAATGGGAGCTCCAGGAAATGCACACCGTCACAGATGAGTCTGGAGAGCATCATTTCATTTCTCAAATTCCTATACACCCGGGGACCGAGTATCATTACAAGTTCAAAGCAGGTGGGGATCATGATTGGTTCCTCGATGAACAGGCCACAATCGGTTCGTATTCTACTTTTTCAGTTATATCTTGGGCCCGCAGCCCCGGCTGACCTTCTCTAGGTCTTGACGACAACGGACAACGCTGCAATGTGTTGAAGGTTCCAGCGGTGAGCAGCGTGGGAGAGAGGGTCCCGACACCTCTTGTCGAGGCCATGACACAAGAAAACGAGTCGGCTGCAACGGAGGGAAAGCATGCCGTGCCAGGCACTGGCTCCAAGTCACTGCTCACCAGCACATGGCGAGACAAGGCGACAGATGGGGAACCGAGAAGCGGTACCCCCATCAAGCAAGTAGCAGCGGTTGCCGCTGAAGTTGCCGACACGGCAGCCAAACTAGACAGCGTAAGTCTTATGGACCCTTTCTAACAAAATGTCTCGCCTGACGTTCACACTGATCACTCAGTAGCCCAGCCTTAAGCCATCACCTTTGGTTCTGCCAGGGGAGACTTCGTCGGCAGACACAACAGCCGAGAACAAGATTGATACTCCCCTCTTTGCGCATGAATCGTTTGGTGCCTACAATTTCGTTGACGACTGTTTCGACCATAGTGATGTCGTCAGAAGCTCAAAATCGTCGTCTCCGCTTTCGGAAAGCGGAGGTAGTGCGTTTGACGATGCAAGTATCCATGATCCCACTCTTGAAAAATTTCCATCGGATAGAGAATCAGTGCTGGATACACTGCGAAAGCTTCAATCGAGCACTGGCTCGGAAGATGGACAGCATTCAGCCGCAGGAACATCGAGGAGGTTTAGCATGGATTCGCTCGAGGGAATCGACTTTACATTGAGTCCATCATCGAAGAAGAGAGATCAAAAAACATCTCGAAGCAGTTCTGGTCGCCCCCGATCTGCAGTGTCATTAAGCTCCATTGCGGAGGAACCAAAACCTGCAGAAGGCACAAGGCGAACATCAAAAGATGTGAAAGACCACGAAGCTCGGCCGGGCTTGATCAAATTGTAATGGTCATGGGGGCGCGGATGCCAATGGCCTGAAAACGAACTACACCAAGGTTAAGCTCTGTTAAGGCGGAGGAACTCGAGTCGGGTTTGCATCATTGATAAGGTTCCATAATGACCTCTTAGTTGAGCCGTGTAAAACAGGATATATACATACCTGATGACGTAAAACACGATGTATAACATAAAAGCTGCCTACATGTCAAATACTATGCGGAAAGGCGAGGAGGAAATCAAGGTCGCGCACATAGCACTCTGTGATGCGGCTACATTTTGGCTGTTGGTATTCTTGGTCTCGTGTTGTTGACGTGAACGGTGATGTTTCTTACCGCGGGACTGGTCGGTGTATCCACAACAAGTAAAAGTGCCTAGCCGGTTTTGGCATAGTTAGCTCACATGTAGTTACAATTTGCCACGCACTGACGTACGTACTACGGCGCGTGAATGTTCACATTAACATCATCCTGGCAGGCCCGTAACCTAACCACGAACCTCAGCTAGTCACCTATCTTATATACTTTGAGGACTTATTGAGTTGTTTAATCAAGTTTAATTTGCTGTTTCCAACGCGACCAACGTCACTGATGGCGAATCTTAGGTACCTGCTTGGCATGTGTTCCAAGACGCGCATGGAACATTCTGCAGCTACGTTGCAACCGTCAGTGTCCAGGACATAGATGAGACCTCATCACGGGGCACGCCCCTATTCCATCTTCAATCAGCAGCCAGGGTCTGAACTCATTCGAGGCGTTTGTATGATATAGTAACTGTGCCTCTCGCGTGTAGCTGCTGAGAATACGGCGATGCCTCAGTGGCGCAGCCAATATTGCTGCTGACAGGTGACGAAGGTAGGCTCTTCGTCTGTTTCAAGATTGGTTCCTTCAGCCCAATGAGCACAAGCGGGGTGATACCTTCAGCCTCACTTTGATGCGCAGCTGACGGTGATTACGAGCTGGAAAGCCGAGTACGTCTTCCGGCCACTGGGCTCTTGGCTTCATCCGTACCTGCACCCAAATGCTAGCTCGATACGAAAAAAAAGGAACAAGAGGAATGGGCAAGAAGGAGGCTTCATCATGAGCTCGACGAATCTGCTCCAAGACTGTGATCCATCTTTACTCGCCTCCCTCTGCGTTGCTCTCGGAAGAGAACCCATCAAGCTCTCGCCAACATGCACACACTCACCTGTGACGTGTGTATGGAAGTCTGAGCAAGATCATAGTTGCAAAATTCAGGCTCTAAGAGATGAATGGCAGAAAGCAGATCATACCTACCCATCGTGGTATGATCCGCTGGCGGTAGCTCTTGCGAACGCGGGTTGCGATTCTTATCGGGCTCGCATGGTGATCGACCAAGAGGGCTACGGAATGACTCCCGCGACGTCAAGTTCTCTCATCCATGCCTATAGGCGGCTAGGAGACAGCATGCGGCACCCGTGCCTAGCAACAACTCTGGTTTGCAACCAATGTCGCCCTGGAACGAACACATTCGCGTTGCAAGGCTCTACTTACGAGGACGCCTGTCACTCGATTCCTGTTACCGTCGCAAACCATAAGGATCTTTCGCAAGAGGGGAAAGTGCTTTGTATTGGGGCTGGAGGCGAGCTGCGCTGGTGTGGCAAAGACGAATTCATGGCCGTGAGTCATGTTTGGGAACATGGATGGCAGGGCGATAGCGAGACGGGCATATGTTCTCGCACTCTAGACCTTCTTTTATTTGTGGCGGGTCTCTTTGGTGTGGAATGGGTCTGGATTGATATTGCCATGATCGGTCGCGAGCCAGCGTCGCGGAGCTTGGCGATCAATTCGATGAACCTTGTGTACACGTGTTCCAAGGTCACGGTTGTATTTGACAGACTGTTGCTGTCCATGGTTCAGGGGTCAGACAGAGAGAGGGTCATGGCCGTGTTTCTCGCGGACTGGATGACGAGAACGTGGACTATGCAGGAAGCCCTTCTCTCGAAGGACTTGGTCTTTCTTTTTGGAGACTGCCACTTGCACGGCCGTGAGCTCCAGAGGTCAATGATGCACAATGCCTCTCGTCCAGATGTACACTGGCAACAGTACATCGCGATCAAATCGCTGAGCACAATGCTCGAGGGTCATGTCACTCCTATGCTTGATCGCATCTACACTCTTTCGAAGGAACGACTGACGACCAAGAAAGAGGACATGGCGAGAGCAGTTTTTCCATTATTCAACCTCAAATGGTCAGGCAGAGGAACGACGTTGGAGGCGGGCCAAGTGACGATTCTTCAGCATCTCGGGAAAAGAGCCGCTCGTCTCGCTCCGCTGCATGGGCCGATCATGCCACAACCGTGGTCGTGGGCACCCCTCATACTAGCAGGCACCAGCGGGTTCCTGCAGCCCCAAGGCGACGAGAGGCCGCTTTATCCCGAGGGCCTTCGGGGCCGATGGGCTGCGTGGCGAGTCGCCAAGGTGCTTGACAAGATAGATACTGGACGAGAAGGATATGACAAGAAGCTGGCCATGCTGACGGGGACTTGCCATGATCAGATCCAGTTCCGGCTGGACGGCACAAGGCACGTATTCACCGCCGGTGTTTTTTCTAGGCCGGAGGACACTTGGCCGTGGACGGGCCAGGAGTTGTTCTTCCTAAGGGCACACAATACGGGTAGTCCTAGGACAAAAGAAATCGATTACTACGATTTAGTGGTGAGGGACTCTCGTCGTCAAGCCCAGGGCAAACCACTCTATCATCGGGTAGGGTCTGCTATGGGAGCGTTGGGTGACGAGACGGGGGGGAGGGGCCTTGATGTTGGGGATCTCTATGTAGACGGTTTCATAAACTGACGATAGAGAATTGTCACAGCTCAGGTCTGCGTTCCTTGGTCCGATGCGCTTGGTGAAGACGGGCCCTTGAGGCTGATGCGATGTGTATGGCGATGTGTGTGTAGGCCGCTCATGATGAAATGAAGCAGCTAGCTAGCTAGCATAAGTTGTAGCTGAAGAAGCTTATGCATGGCCAATGCTAGCACGGTGGGCGTTCTCGATACGGAGTCAATTCCATATCGCAGCAAGAGGAGGTCGTCGACCGCGACGGCCATCTCTCCCCTCTTCCCTCTTCCCATGACGTGACATGGCCATGACCCCACCATCTTCAAGCATCTCCAAGCATCTACGAGCTTCTTCGAAGCAGACAGCTTCCAGCACCATACAAACATAAGCACCCGCCATCAGCGCGACCACCGGGCAGTAAGCACCATCAATCAACCGCCATCTCTCGAAGCCATGAACCACGTAACCTACGTCGACGAGCCGTACCCCACGCCCGACGCCCTCGGAGCCGCCACCAAAACGCACACCCAAGGCGCCTTCACCATCTCGACCCGCAAACTGCCCATCTCCAAGGCCGGCGCCATCGACCGGCTCACGGAGAGGCTGGGCATCCCGATGCCGGAGATGATTTTCGGCGACAACCTCGTCGCGATCGCGCACGAGCCCTCGGGCTTCTCCATCGAGTTCAACGCGCCCGACGCCCTCGACGCCGTCGACAAGACGGACAGGCACATGCTCAAGGTGGCCTACGCGCAGGACTGGGAGAGCACGCGCGAGTCCCAGACGCACAAGATCAAGGACGTCGTCAAGCCCTACGACTGGAGCTACTCGACCACGTACGCCGGCACCGTCGTCCCGCCGTCGAGCTTCCGGCCCGCGCCCGACGCCCGCATCCCCGTCGAGCTGCTCAAGCGGCGCGACCCCATCCTGTTCTTCGACGAGGTCGTCCTGTACGAGAGCGAGCTGGACGACAACGGCGTCTCCATCTACAGCGCCAAGGTGCGCGTCCACGAGGAGCGTATGCTCCTGCTGTGCAGGCTCTTCATGAGGCTCGACAACGTCGTCGTCCGGATTCGCGACACGAGGGTCTATGTCGACTTTGGCGAGGAGCGCGTCGTGCGCGAGTACACGGCCAAGGAGGGCAGCTTTGACCATGTCAAGAAGGTAACCTCCTTTATTACTGACTGGATCTGTTGTTTTATTATTTTTAACTTGTCGCTGTGTAGAAGTTGTTCTTGTCTGGCTTGTCACCCGATGATATCACTGCCGGCATGCGCGATCCCAACCAGCTCGATCCCTTGCTGGAGGTCGTCGAACAGAGGAATGAGGAAGTGCGCCTTGGCGTAGCGTAGCGGGAGTTGGGAAAAAGTCTGGGGGGGGAGAAATCATTATAGGCGTTCTCGGCGTTTACAATGGGCACGAGAACGTGTCCTCATTTGTATGCTATTTCATCATTGTCCGAAACTCGGTATCCCAAAGGGTATTATCTCTACACTAGCCACTTCCTAACATTGATGAACAATTCCCACTCCATTCGCAAGAAAGGGGTATATAAAGCAATCCCCAGCTAAACCTGCTCCCCATGTTTTAGCCCCCCTGCCGCATCCGTACCAAAGCCGTTTCAATTGAAAAAAAAAAAAAAAAAAAAAAAACAAAACAAAACATAACGCCCCCCTTTTCGCTCCCAATACTCCATCATTCCACGTTTTTTTTAAAAAAAAAAAAATTAAAAACGTGAAGCCCGTCTAGCGTGCCCCCTGAGGAGACGGCGGCTCAGCAACCTCCTCGAACGACAGCTCCCATTGGTCTACCTCTCTGAACTTCTGCGAGGCCTTTTTCAGCTCATCTGCGTTCTGGATATCCGACGACTCGGCACTTTCGTCAAAGGTGTCGTCGGGAAGAGGCTGGAACTGGCTGTTGTCATGCCCTTCATCCCCGCTCTCGTTCTCCTTGTCTTCATGGCTGCGGTATGTCTTGTTGACGGTTCTTGCGGCGCGGCTTGCTTCGGGCACAGTCTGCCTTGGTCTTAAGGCTGTGTTCCGTGCGGAGGCGCGGCTGGGCGGTCTGCTGGTCCTGCGCCTTCGCGACAGGGTGCCCGCGTGCGACGACTCTTCGTCCGACGACGAGCCTGCGCCGTCGCTGTCAATGTCGAACTCCTCGCGGTGTCGCCTGGAGGTGCGCTTGGGCAGCAGGTTTGCTAGGTCGGCGGTGGTGACCTTGGTTGGTCGCTGACGCTTCGTGGCTGCGCTGCCTCGCGTGGCGGCCAGGTTGGGCGAGTGTGTGAGAGAAGGCGGCGTGGAAAGATCCGAGAGGTCGTCCGCCCTGTTGCGGAGCGGCGTGGTGACCGAGGGCCGGCGGCGCTTCTTCGCCAACGTGTGGATGTCCGGCCACGGGATGTCGGCCTCTGAGTCGCTGCTCGCAGGGGGAGCGGTGATCTCGTCCAGGTTCACAGGCGTGACCGGCCTGCCGAACGGCGCTTCGGGGGGCGAGGGGGACGGCAGGTCCGACAGCTCCGAGTCGCTGTCGATGATGAGGCCACCATTTGCTTCGACACGAGCGGCCTTGGGTGGGCGCGGGCTCTCGGAGGGCGCGACGTCGTCGCTCTTTCGTTTCCTCGCGGACCGTCTGCGCGGCCTGGCGGAGGAGTCTCGCGACACGGGCTGCTGGCTTCTGCGCGACTGCCGGCGGCTCCTCGATGGTGTTGCTTCCGCCCGGGGCGCCGGTGTCGCTTCGGCCTCGCTTTCCAGAGACGAGGCGCGCACGACGCTTGCTGCCCTGCTGCTCGCCACGCTGCCTGCCACGCTTCTTGTTTGTGATGGCGCGCGTCGCGTAGTCGCCAGGATGCTGGGTTCACGCGCACGACGCCTGAAGAGGCCGATGTTGAACGAAGAGCTGACGCCCGGGGTGTTGCCCCCCCTGCTGCTGGGCCGAATGGGCGGATCGTTGCGTCCAATAAAGCTAGACTGTCGCGACCTCGGCCGCGTCTTGAAGTGACTCAATGTTGCCGAAGAGCTCGCTCCCGAATGCGGCGCCTCGGGGATGTCCCCCTCCGCAAAGCTGTCGCCGAGGTCTCCAAACACACTGTCGTCCGCAAGGTCCAAGCCCGTGGTATCCCTCCTTGCCGACGGCGTGGCTAGCACTCGCCGTCCAACCTCGACCGAGCTCCTCGTTTCGTCTGGGCTGCTCGTCACTGTGGGATCCTCGTTCGACAGACGGTCTAAAGCTGCGCCCCGCCCCTCGCGAGCGGCACGCAGGGCATCTTCCTCGCTGGGGTCGTTCTGGAGTCTCGCGGATCGTGTCACTCTTGTTCGGGCCCTGGTGCGGCCCCTCTGGTTTTCTTCGTCGGCTGTGCTGGTAGTCGCGGGTTCAGATGGCTTTGGATCATTTGCCGGTGGCGCTTGTCGCGCTCTCTTGGGTCGCGGCATGGTCGAGCCAGCCGAGGGCCGTCTGGCACGTCGGAAAAGAATTCCTAAAACTCGACAGAACCGTCACGATGGGTGAAAAGAAAAAAAAAAAATCTCACTTGATGAAACGAGATTCTCTAGAGTTTCTGGGATGGTTATGGATGTGGTTATGGGAGGTAGTTGCGTGCAGTTGCACGTTGATTGATTGTTGGATATTTTGGAAGTGGAGTGCACTGCGACTGGACGCGACGCGACGTGGCTTGAGTGGGGCGATGGACCAATTTAAGGTTTGGCTCAGTTGCCCATGTGAGGCCAGACCAACAGCGCCAAATGCAACATGCACCACAATGAACAGGTCTGTTGTTGGTTTCCATTCGTCTGCTTTGATGTGGTTGAAAAAAATGCTACAAGGTGGTGTTCTCTCACCCCCAGCTTCCTTGCTCCAGGACCTGTTAATATACACACATACATGTTACAACTCTAGCCCAATATCATTATACGGGTTTTGATACAATTAAATAAGCGCTTGGCCCATGAACATGCTGCTTTTCACTTCTGATACCACGTCTCTCCTGTCATTATTGCCGACCAACACAATACCTCTGCCGCGTCGTCCCATGCGTCCTGCCCGACCCAAACGGTGAATGAAGTCAATAGTGGTGTGTGGGACGTCGTACAGGATAACGTGCCTGACAGCCACGGTATCGATGCCTCTCGATGCGAGGTCCGTGACGACCAGCACCTTGGCGTTAGGTAGAGAGCGTTTGTACCCGCTCGTGGGTGCCGAAGTTGTGATTCTTAAAGGTTCGGGGGACGTAAACACGTCGAGGACCTCTCCGTGTCGTTTCTCGGGCGTATCTCGATGCAGTGCCTGCGCGTCAATGCCCTTGGAACGCAGATATTCCGCGACCTCTTCCGTCTTTTCTCGTTCGTTGACAAACACCAACACCCGAATAACGTCGACTTCGCCTTTGATAGGCCCGTCGTGAGCAGATGTCGCTTTGGCAATTGTGTAGATGGCGTCTGCGCATGCTAGATCCTTGTTGTTTCGATAAAGATCTTTGGAGACGTCGATGACACCAAGCTGAACTCGTCGTGGAATGGCATGCAGGTTCGGAGTCGTGATGCGCACCATCTTGGGGTAGTTGGTGGCTAAGTAGTTGTTCAATTTGTTGGGAATAGTTGCAGAGCAGCAAACAAACTTCTTCAGAGACGGCATAGCCCTTTCGATAATGCTCGTGGTAACCGGTGCAAAGCTTCTGTCGAAAAGCGAGTCTGCCTCATCGACGATGAGATGAGAGACTCGAGATAAGATATAGGGGTCCGAATCTACCATGGATGCCAGCAAGTGAGGGGTGGCCACAATGACATCGACACCCTTCACGCCATACATGTTGCGCTGGATCTGTTGCGCTTTGAGGTCGGATGAGATCAGCTCTGTCTTGAACTTGGCTACGTGTGATAGTGCTTTGGATACCTTGACAACCTGCTGAGCAAGCTCGGCTGTCGGCACTAATACAATAACCTTTGGCCGGGCAAGGGTGGGATGCGGCTCGTCGAATGGTTTCCCTTTAAAATCCCCTGCCTGCTGCCGTTCTTTCTCTGCCTCGAATCGTTCCTTGTACGCCTTGATTTCTGGGTCTTCGGCCTCTGCTACCTTTAGCGCATGGACGGCCGGCAGCAGATAAGCCAGCGTCTTTCCGGAGCCCGTCTCAGCAGCCAACAGAAACGACTCCAGGCCCTGGCTTGGTTTGTCCATGCCTCGAAGACTATCCTGGCCCAGTAAGGCCGGAATGGCTAGTCGCTGCACGGGTGTCGGCCGAATGTCAACCATGTTCTTGAAGAGTTCGTCAGATACCGCCAACTTCAGCACTGGCAGCAAATCAAACTGATCAAACGATTCATATTGTGACATCTTCTCCTTTAGAGTATTCCGTCTGCCATATGAAACAGTAGCCAAGGCGCGCTGCATCTTGAGCGCCTTGCGATCGTCTGGTGTGCGTCTATCATCGTATCGGGAGGGTCCATCCTTGCCTTCATATCCAGTTTGTGTTCGATGCGACTCGGTCCGGTTCAGGTGCGCAGGTGCAGTTCGTCTATTCATGCCAGCAAAAGGCCCATCTATTGAGTCTCTCCGCGACCTGCGTCTATCTTGGAAGGCGGGAGATCGAGAGACTCTGTCGGACAGCACCATACGAGATGGCCGTGGCTTGGCTTGTCGCGAAACGAATCTTTGGACGGCACCAGGTTGAGCGAGCGCACTTGACGCCACCCTCCTGCCGAAAGTCGACATGCATAGCGAGCAGACCGAGTTGGCCGCCGTGGTCTGCATTTTGGTGGTCTTGTGCGCAGGACACGAGAATGGTCGCTGGAGGCTGTCCGCGTCTGAAATTTTTTTTTTTTTTTTCTATTCCGTAGACTTGGGCCCCCAACCACGAGTATTTCCTATTCGGGCGACAACCCCCACCGACTTCCGGTTACAGACTAGTCGATATTACGGTGACGGTCCCGCAAATTAACGAAAATTATTAACGCAGAAGATATAGCCTACTTTTTCATCAAGTGTATATGTACGCTTATGCTGTCCGGTATTAGCAGTGATTCTACCCGTCTTCTGTAGGTTCTGCTTCCCTCGAGGTACCAGGTTGGGATGAAGATGAATATTCCAAAGTTAACACCAGCAGTGGCTACATTACTCTTGGAGGTCCGACACCTGGCATATCATGAACTCATCGACTGGATCCAAATAATGACCTCGTCGTGTGCTCACAGTCCTCTCCACTCACTAAGAAGGTAAGCTGAACCGAACTTCTTTCTCTTACGTCGAACTTTAGCTAGCTTATCTCACTGCATAAGTGGATGGTCGACTCATGAGCCGGGATCACAGCATCAATTTACAACTCACGAGCGATCACAATAGATCCTCCCGGGGCAGCTATTCTCGCATGGCCAGATAGCCAATGCGCTCCTTTTATCTGCAGAACATTGCGCAGAGGTGAACATAATCCGTATACACTAATGATTACCACATAGCAGCCATGTAGCAGGAAGGCAAAATCCAGACCCCCAAAAAAACAAAGACAGAGAATAAGCCCCGGACTTTCGGCCCCATCATCTTGATACTGTGGCTATCGCTACGGCACCCACGGGAGGCCGCTTTAGCAATCGATCCATTCTGGCGCACGCTGCGGGTCAAGACTATTACTTTGTGGAGGTCCCAGATGATATTCTTAGGAAGTGGTTATTGGTCGATATAGATGCTACAGATTATTTGATCGATACCAGATTACGGCAACGCTGAGTCCCAGCAAAAAAGACTTGATTTGAACTTTCTGTCCTGCCAGTGTCTCTTTTCGTACCACTTTACATCCTCAACTTGGTAATTCTGCATTCGCCCTGCTGGTTCGGGTAGTTAATACACATATCACAGAGAGAGTGCGGTCAACAGCTGCAAATTATCCGTTCCTCATAGCGTATCTCAGAGTAGGACATACAAGCAGGAAACCGGTCGTCAGTTTTTCGGGGCTTCGGAAGGGATTTTCGACTTCATGTCTGGCACGATACGTGCTCTTTTGGTGTCAGAATGACAGGTTGAATAATTCCTGACGAAATGGCTATGACTCTGACTAACCAAAAGAGGTTTAGAGGGCTCAAGGTCACCATTAAACAAAAGAAATGCGGCCTCCGTGCACGAGGACTGTTTCCTGCTTGTCTGTCATACTCTGAGATACACTCTAGGCACCTTTATCTCATGCCGGAAGCTGCGCCGGGCAAACATTCAACCAAGTTGAGACGACCTCAACAGCACGACCAGCTTCTACTGCTGGGTAGTCATACCGCAATTATGTGAGAACGTCCGTAGAGTTGATGGCTTGCTGTATATAGTACAATTAATCTCATCTCTCTCTCGAGAAGAAGCAAACGTACCTCAAGTGACATTAGCACAAATAAAATCGGTTTTCTTCACCAGTATGCCACCCTCTCCCTCCTAATCTGATCGAGGTTAAACTTGTTTTAGTGAAGGTTTCAATATGAATCCGTCAGCAGTCCGAGATTAAATGATGGAAGTGATAAACAAGGAGAAACTAGAGACTGAGCGCTTAGAAAAGCTCATATCCATGGTTCCTATCGGTCCTCCAAAACAACAATCGAGTAGCGCTTTCCGATCACGAGAGCACGCAGGGATAAAGAAGCAGAATTTGTAGCTACCCTGAACTGACTTGACGATGTGACAGGGAAGCTGATGATTGTAGCTAGAAGCTAGTTGCAGATAGCTTCTCTATCGCCTGAACGAACCCATCCTCGCCATCCATGCACTGCCGCGAGATCAAGGGGTTAAGCTGTACAGGGTTACGAACCAAGAACTGGCGAAGAGGGACTTCCACAAAGTACGGCCGTGTCTGGCATATTTCTGCTAAAAATCTAGCGACAAATGATGCGAAACACATCGAAGGAACTTTGACCCGTTGGAGTGTATTGTAGGGACTCAAACAAGAGTGACAGGCCGCGTTATTGAAGGACACAGAATAGCCCGTTGGTTTTCAAGGTTTGTTTATCTGGTAGCTCTACTTCCTTGAAGTGCCTAACTACTTAGTTACGTAGAAGGCCCTCGTACTAACGGCTAAGATCTATCACCAGCAAGCCTCCTAGGTATGATGGCCTGTGTGACAAGTCCTCTCAAGACAAGCAGGCGACAAACAGGGACCCGATGAACTAAGAATCCTGTTAGAAAAGTCTCCGGTTTATTGCAACCTTGAGTAGGTCTGTAAGTACGTTGGAATTAAAGTCTCTAACAAGCGCAACTTTATCGGACGTCCCCAGGCTTAGGTCCTAACGGAACCCACCAACGTGCAATTTTAAATCATTACACGAGCTGTTCTCTCACGCACCTGTGCAACTACGGCTGACCCTTTTCGGAGGTTGAACGCACAAAAATCATGTCGTACAGCTTCTATCTGCTTACAGTATCCTACACGAAAAGGGGTAAAACAGGCAGATATCAACCAACCGTCTTCGCTCCTAGACGGCCACTGAGACAATCGCCGGGTTCAGGTCGCAAGGGTAAAAACTCCACAACATCTCCAGCAACCATATTCAAGAGCCACGATGACCAACATGTCAGGATCGAACAACTCGGACGACAGGAGCAAGGCAATGCTGTATAACGCTGGAAATGTCTAGAAGTCTGTTTCTGATAGCGGTACTTCCAGTAATGAGGCCTTGATTGACGACAGCAGGTCTCCTCTTGGCCTGGCTTCGAAGTCTATTCTAGGTCGTCTTACAAACACCTAGTTTCTTGTCTTCCTCAACGTGTCTCGTGCCCGCCAAAACCCCACCCATCACGGAGCGATCCAACTTTTCGGTTCACTCGGGTGGAATGGCGTACCACAGCTCCGCTTCCCCGCTGCTCATGGGCAGGTTCTACGGCAACTTCAATGAGAAAGTATGTGGCTCTGTAGGAGAGAATTGTTAAAAAAAAAAAAGAAATTGTTTATAATGCAAAGAAAAAAAAAGTTCTTCCCGTCGTCGTCTTTTACTTCATCTTCCAACTCGGATCTGCTGAGGATATTCGGTTTTCCTTCTTGAAGCCATTTTGGTGTCCCGTGTACTAACTACCTGGCTACTTCCTGACAGACAATGCTCGATAACAGCCCCATCTTGAGCGTCGTGCACAGAGCAATAAGTGGTGACTAGCTGCATCGTCTCTTGCGGGATCCAGTCTTTGACTGAAACAAGAACGAAAGGATTATCGATACTAACACGATGTTTATAGTCGAAGATTGGAATATCCATTTCTTGGCCTAGAACCTAAGAGTGCCTAAACGCACATCAGCAACAAAGTTTAAAACAGAAGACGTATGGGATGGGGGGATGGATTTGCCTCTACTCCGCATTTGCTATAGCCTTATGTCTATGCTGAGAATGGCTAGTCTGCCCTCCAAGACGGATCCGATAACGGGCGGTATGCTACTTGCCCATTCAATTGTGCTATTATCTTTCTCTTTGCTCCTCGTGTCCAGAGTCCTAGACAGCCACTCAGTATCTTGTTCTCGCTCCACAATGCCCATTCCCATTCCCATGCCCGTTCCCATAGCCTTAGCCATCGTCATCTTCAGACAAAACAAAGGCGGTGCAGTCTTCCTCGTTGCCGCCAATGCCATCTACATCAACACTCTCGGTACTAGCTCCACAAAATTACCGCTCCGCTCAACGTTATCCCGCTGCTATCAGCCATTATGTGGCTTCGCAAGCTAACGTCTCCCCTGCAGTCGCGCCAAAAGATGACGTAGTCTCAACCTCATCCTCAACCGACTGAAGCGAGATGGAGGTTTTAGATCAGATGGACAACAGATGGAATGAAATTCTCACTAGGAAAAAAAAAAAAACCACTCTCAATTCAGAAGTCCTTGTATGTGTCTCTCTTTCGGCGCAGCATAGATATACGAGCTCTCTTCGGGATGTCGACTTAGTGACGTAAGGGCTGGTACCGAAGCACTGCCAAAGTCAAAGGAAGCAGTTAGAATGAGCTCACACTGCCATATACAAGATGCTCGTTTCGTACTGCCTTGCGAGGTTAATGTTCTAACTGAAAACAGCTAGCACACGAAACAAGCCTGTCATGGGACGTGCACAGCGATGAATCCAACGATAATAGAAACAGTAATAATCTTGTATATTCTCTCTATATAGCGTACAGTAATAGCTAGTAAAGAGGTTAAGAAGTAAAATATAAGAAAAAAAAAGAAAAAAAAGTAAGAAAATATATAATAAAGTAAGTTCTATCTTTATAGTTATATAACTTAATATTCCTTTAGCTAAAAAAAAAAATAGTAGCTTTATTATCTTATAATACTACTTTATAGTATTATAAGTATAAAACTAAAAGGTTTTTAAATTATATATAAAAAAATAAAAATTTTTTAATTTTAAACTTTAGTTAATATATTTTTATATCTTTTTATACTATTTAATTTAATTTATTTTTATACTTATTATTATTAACTTATATTATTAAAAGTTAAAGAAAGAAACTTAAAAGTATTACTTAGTATAATAGTATTATTTTAGTTACTATTAATAGAAGTTTATTACTATTACTATTATTTAAAGTATTATTAAGTATATATTTATTATAATTATAGTATTTATTATTTCTTTATTTACTTAGCTTTAAAGAGTAAGTAAGTTTTTATAACTATATTTAAATTAAACCTTTAAACTAATTAAAATAAAAACTATTAAATGTTATTAAGTAAAATAATAGCTTAAATAGTATAGTTAGTAAAAAAAGAAAATATTAACT